>JAQFYM010003938.1:0-16968 GCA_034694785.1 Agrenia bidenticulata | reverse complement strand
TAATTTTCAAACATCCTGTCCTTCTGCCTATCATTTGAATATAAACTATGGAATTGGTTTTGACTAGTAATAACGTAAAATAATAGGGTCCACTGTTTTATGCCACCGAATATTTAGAATTCACAATTCCAGGATACTTTCATGTAATTTATCAGAATCTTCAAGGCAAAATAAACGCTGGTAAAACATCTTTCTGTCATAGGAAATATGTAGCGCGTTTGAAATTTATTCCGTGACTAAAAAATATTAACTCACCGGATATGAGAATCTAATTTTCTGAATTGTTTAACTGCCTACATTTGTTGGAGCTTTTACATGGTCATTTTGATGTCTAAGCTTTATATGACATATTATAAACTGGTCAGATATCCAAGTAGAAGTTCTCAAGTCCTCAAACTTGTTCGTAGTTGATTTGTGACAACTTAGTTTTTAAAAAGTACTCTCAATTTCAACGTTTTAAGTTCAAATTTTGATTTTTTTTTAGCAGAATCATAATTAGTCAATCAAACTGAAACCTTCTGCTAAATCATCTGTCCCACCTGTCAAACTCTCTTACCAGTCCAAATAAAAACCATCGGTCAAATTGAAATTTTGATGCCTCCCTGCTTTGAATATTTTCTGAGATCTATAAAAAGATTTATAAATTAAAGGTAAGATACTTTTGCATTCGATATTCACAAAGATACTCGCGTATCTTTGATATTCATTGCTCATTCATTCTTTCTGTTTTTAAATTAATTTAACTTTTAAATCCTGCTCTTCCATTAAGTTCATACAAAATACTCGTATAAACAATTTGAATAAACAATCTAACCTAGTCATTAATTTCTAATGAACTTTCTAGTCATGGTTGACTCCTTTCTAGACAAAAGGCGGGATTTTAATTTCATCCCTCTGCTCCAAGACTGAAAGAAATTGGAAGTGAAAAGCAGCCGAAATTTTTCAGAGACTTGAACTAGAGTTTAGTAATTCCTCACAATGTTGCTTGTGACATTAACTCTGCTTTACCTGTTGGAAACTGGTTGGGCATACGAGGACATAGTGGACCATGGACTCACCTCCCACGCCTCTTACGACTTGAGACTCAATGATTTCGGACATTGTAATCTCCACATCAAACTCTTGGACGTTGGGATTGAGTGGGAGGATATTGCAGCCCAGGTTATTCATCAGAACAAGGATCAACTGTGGACAATTCATGATGCCCGGAACTTAAGTGGACTGACGACGCCATCGATCCAAATCAATCCTCCTTGTACCCTTCACGTCATTCTCGGCTTGACAAGCTATTCCCAATTGGTACGGTATTTGAGCCAAAACGAATACACGAATAGCAGTACAGTCCACTCCCGCTCTATATGTTTTGTCATCTCACGGCCACCGTTTAATTCCAAACGTGTGTTCTTTGATCTCTCGCGAATTCGTTCCAGAATATTTCTCAAGCCGATTTACCTCCAAAGATCTCACCCGACAATTCCTTGGTATTTCCTCTGCCCTTATTCACGTTTGCAATCTTTGAAAAGCCATGACGTGGCATCCGTCACTGCTTTGACGTTTAAAAAGGATTGGTCTTCAATTAAGGTTTCTACCAAGATAAGGTATGCTAACTGCAACTGGATTTCATGTATCATGTACTGCGATGAAGCCCTCAAAACAGGTGCTAAACTATCGATTGCGATGTGGCTCTCTCCGTACAAATCATCTGCATGGCTTGGGTTCATTGTTACCATCAGCGTGGTCATAATTTCCCGCTTCATTGCAAATGAGCCAATTTGTAAGGTAAATTCTGTCAAATCCTTTCGCAGTTGGTCAACCAACTTGCAAACTAAAGTATTTGATTTAGTCAAGCACTTTGGTGAACAAGCTTGGTCCATACTTCAGATTCTGTTTCGACAGTCAACAACCAAGCCAGACTTTGGACTTATGGTCCTCACTTTCTCATTCCTAGTGTTGACCGTTAATTATGAAAATTACATAACGAGTGAGCTAACTGCTCCATCCAAGCCAATAATTTTGCAAAATGTTGGGGAACTGATGAGGAAAGGGTACAAGATTTTATCAGCGTCAAGACCTACAAGTCATCAGATAATGGTATATGACCAGTTGAAAGTTGACATTCAAAAATATGGAATTCTTAGCAAAGACGATCATTTCATAGGAAAATGGAATCGTAAAAAGAGTGACGAAAATGTTTTAAAATTAATTTTAACATCTCCACACCGTCTGGCTGCAATAAATATGGGCATAGCTACCGATTCCTTTGCGCTATCATTTTATCAGTTACAAATTGGTGGCGGATACAACTGCTTTAATGTTCCGGAAAGAATTGTACTAGAAAAGCAACCAATCTCTTGGGTGTTTAATGTCCATATTGGAGAGTCAGTTGGCTATTATATGACTCAATTAAAAGAAATGGGACATTTTCAATTTTATCAGGCTTTCCATGAATTAGCCCAAAACATTAGGATTAACGCAGTGGCTAGGGATTGGCAGAAGCATTTCTTGCAACTGGTGGGAAATGAAAGTTGGTACCGTTCTCTGAAAAATCCTTTACAGCCTTTGGATTTCTACGGTGAACAACTCGTTTTGATAAAGTTTGGTAATTTATTTTCCCTTTTTATGATTTTCTCTGTTGGTTCCTCGGTGGCTCTTGTCGTTTTCTTTTTCGAAGCTCGAATGTTGATTTGGAAGAATGTGACATGCACGTATTTGTTTTTAAGAAATAAAATTTATTTCGGGATTAGGAAGTTGTTAGAGTTACTTCAGCTTTCCCATTGGTTTTAATTGTTAGTAACAATAATCAGTAATGTTTATTTCAAATAGAAATTTGTCAGTATTTATACAAATGAAAAAATCAAAATTAAAACAAAAATTAACACCTCGTGTGACGATGTACAAATTCATGGTTCACTGTATTTTCTGTTTAATAATAAAATATTACTTATCCCCAAGAAAGTTGGCAGTCAAAATAAAAAATAATAAAACTAACGGCACTGCACTGACACAATTCAATGAATTGGCACTGACGACATAATTGTTACAGGATTTTGTTTTTTAAAGTGACCTCTAGAAAATTATAATCAATTAGGTCCTTCAGAAATCAAAATAAGTATAAAGCACTAGGGGCTGACAGGCCCGTCCGGGCCACTACTTTATTAAAATTTCAATTTATTTGGCAAGCGCGTTAGAATCAATTTTATAAAGTAACCCTTAAGATTAAACGTGGTAACACATCAATTCTCGCTTAGTTCTCTGCCCCCATCAACCTTTTTCAGAGGTCACCCCCGCTGGCCCCACTAACCATTTACAGCCCAGCCCCACTGTTTACCTCCTTTTAAATCTGATTTTCTACCCCCCGCGCCCTGCGTTAGTTTATCTTCTTCAGTCTCATCGCCGACATTATCCACTCTCGTCCCTTAGTCCCACTGAAATTGTACAGGGTCAATTTTATATTCTGCTACTATATACTACTTAAACTTATGGAGGATTCAAATTTAAGCTTGGTGAGAGTTTGCCGCCAAAAATATTAAGTGTTGGGTTGGGGGTGGGACGGAGGTGGTGGTCGGGTGGAAGTGGAAAAGCTGGTGGTGGTGGGGCAGTAAAGTATTTTTTTGACGTATTTTGAGGTCACAGGTCAAAATTTCAAAATAGCCAAAGTTGTATATATTTCTTGTTTGATTTTTCAAGCCACTGTTGGTAACGCACATTTTGACATTTTTTGACCTCGTGACCTCTGGACAACTCAAAAGCTCACCGGTTCGAAAAATTTTCCTTATGGATCTCTAAGTATTTGAGGGGCTTCGAATAAGCTATTCAGATTTGACCTGCGAGGTCGGGAAGTATGGGTCTATAGATCTCGACAGACAGATTTAGTTACATTTTTACACTTTTATGTAGAGGATTAGAATAACCAATTGTAAAGAGAAGACACGTCGAACTTGCGCCGAATTATCAGTGAAAACTACTTGTATTTACTTTACCACACTTTACGAATACTTATATCGAAACATTAAATAACCTATGAATCATGCATTTTATCTATCAATTAAACTGTTTAATAAATAATAATATGGATAAATTATAGCATTCAAAACGATTATTCTGGAATGAGATCCCTTTCGCCTTGCAAACTCTTTCTCCCTTCTTTCTTCATAAGGATAGGGTTCACAAATTTTGTAGCAATGAAACTCGTTCAACCCTTGACTTTATAAATATTATTAATTATCTAAAATCTTTGCTCATCCAAAATAAACTACGTTAAAATTCGATCTCAGACTGAGATTTAATACGAGGTTAGTATGAATCAAAGTCGTTTTATACTCTTTAAGATATCAGAAAATTGCAAAATCCTTGATTTTGGAATGTCGACTTTTTTCATGAAAAATTTGGCACCCTCTATGTTTTTCCTCATCAAATTTAAGTTAACCCAGTTGGTTAAATTTAAGATATTTTTAATAAAATACGAAAATGACGTCACAAATCGAGATGAAAAGGTAAAACGGGAATCGTTCTCAGAGGAGAGCAAGGAGATTCACCCTTTGACCCCTGCACATCCCATTACTATTAGTGGGGATAAGTGGGGAGAGACTGGCCCTGTGTATGACCACCTCCCTCGACCTTATTGGAAGGAGATTGAGATGCGAAGGGCCAAGAAGATGATGGACATTATGAATGGGACTCGGGAGGAGTTTGTATTTTCTGAGAAGGACAAGAGGGTCAAGATTGCCCCCTCGGGTACACTCATCTTCCATGTTCTTGAGCTATTCCACATTGCTGTCAATACTACAAGTAAGCTCGGGATATTTTTGAAATACATATTTCTGAATTTGAATTTACCATTTGGTGACCTTGCTGTTTGCAGCGTTCATCAAAAACCTTCCAGTCTCCTTCTACTGCGTCCTTAATATGGGATCCTTTAAGAGAGCTCCAAGATATTCCACTCGATAACATCTCGACGAATCAGAGTAGACTACACTGACAACTTCTCCCTCGAGGTCATCTCCCTTTTTAGCCCGTTCGTTAGGGCTTATATATGATCACCAATGTCCGTCCGTCCGTCCGTAGTCACGATAACTCTCGATAGGGTTGACCTACGTTGATTACATTTTGTACACACATCGCATGCCGAAATCAGGAATCGAGTTCATAGATGAGCCATATTGGTCCAAAGATTGACCCGTGGGGGTCAAATACCGTACGGGATATCTTATAACATAGGTTTAAAGTTACGAAATTTTGCAAACTTTTTACGTTACATAATATTTTGTGCTAATAGTTGAATATGCAACTCATAAACCAAATGAATGACCCGTGGGGGTAAATCATAGGGGGTTTTCTTAACATGAACCTACATTTCTAAATATTCGTATGCATGTACCTGAATGCAAAATATAAGGCACTATCATACATTTTTTTCAATCACATGAAAGAAAAGACCCGTGGGGGTCGATCATAGGGGGATTTATAAAAATACACCCATGGCTCCGGGATTTTACATGCAGGTACCTGATTGCAATATAAATGGCCAGTGACTTTCTGTGACGTCTTTGTCAAAGTATTGACCCGTGGGGGTCGGCCATGGTGGGTTTTTTTTTGTTTCATTTGTCACGGAATTCCAAAATTTACAGACTTAATCTTTGGATGAAAGTAACGCGAATTTGGAGCACGGATTGATTATGATCAAAGGGTGGCCAGTGGGGGCTGACCATAAGGGGTTCAACAGGAAATTGAGCTAGAGTCATGAAATTTTGTGAAAATATTCTTTCGGACAAAACATGAGAATTTTTTAATATTGGTAAAATTAGAATCTAAGTGATGGGTGGGACCGTGGGGGTCGACCCAGGGGGGTTTCTCAAAATTTTGTCCTAGCATCACGAAATTCTTTATAAATGCGATAACTTACAAATTGGAACTCTCTAGTGATAAGGGGTGTTATTGTGCAAATAAACAGGCTACTGGTAGCTGTTTGGAGCAGGTTTTTTTCCTTAGAGAAGTCCTCTAGAAAGCCTTTGTACCTTTAGCTTATGTATTTGGTGTTGTGTTCAGATCTCCGAGTGGGCAGCAAGTCCGATGAACAACTTCAATCTGGAGCTTTGGAGCTACCAGGACCCGGAGATTCACTACATTGTCGGCAACCTCGAGATCCACGCCTATCAATTCATTCGGAAGCAGCACTTAGACAACAGCGTAACTTAAAGTTCAATCCCCAGATTAGTATAACTAAATATTTAAGACTAGGCATGATTAAATTAAAATAATAAGATACAGAGAGCTACCTTAACGATTTTAGTACTTTTTATCCTTTTGGAATGTCAAGAGGTCCAAGAGTCACTCAGCTTTTTCCTTAAATATACAAAAGGTATTTCGAAAGAGCTCCGGGTAAATTGATATTTTATTTCAATTTGTCCTCCTTCCTTGTGTTTTTAGGACATGTTGGGCCGAGGGTAAATGAAGCTGAAAATCCCCTCTGACACGACTGGCTTCTCCTATTTAAGCGGAAATGATTTAAATTGACAACATCTTGAATGACTTGTCAAAATGTCCCTAAGAACGATTAAGAGTGTTAAGTATTGGAAATTTATGAAGGGGTTCGAGCTGGTTGAAACTTGATAAATATTTATTTACCATTCTCCAAATTTAAACATCAATCTTTTAATTAATAAGCGTTTAAAGCTTTGAATTTCAATTCACATTTTTATCCTGTCAGTATTGACATTAAGTGAACTCTACTAACTGTTTCTTTATTCACACGAGTATAAGCTAAACAAAGTAGTTTTTTCGTCTTTTATTTTGAAATTCAAAAATCAGAAGTTAATAGAATCAAAGTAGTAGTTTTAAAAACTGTAAATAATAAAGTTTTTATTCACAAAACAACAGACCCTTTTATTCATCTTAAAATTTTTAAATAAATAATTACATTTGAATTAGTTTTCTCATCCGAATTAGCCACAACTGGAAATTTATGTGCCCCTTTAAAGCCCAGCAACCAATTGGCGTGGATTTAAATCTTTAGCTCATGTTAATCTAAAGGTATCCATGAACTATTTAAATTACATAGGATCTTCTTAAAATCATCCTTTTTTATCGTTTTGAAACTCTGGATAATTATTTATATTTAAATAATTTTTAAACTTTGTTACTACAAGTTTTTTTAAAGAATAAATGATCATCTTATGAACTACCAGGGAACTAAATTATTTAAATTTCCAAGTAATGAACTCTATGCCAAGTGTGATGAGGGCCACTGCAATCCCAATCCCGAGTATTGCAAATATTAAGATGATCTTTGCGTTCAACCCTATTTTTTTCGCCCCTTCCGAGTGGCCACAATAAAATCTTCCCTTCAAGTCCCCCTCAACTTTGCATCTTAAATCTTCAAAGATTTCTCCCCATTTCTCATACTTGATCCATTGATTTAAAATAGGAGATTCATGCAAAATCCCAAGTTTATAATTAAGTCTGCCATCCGCCCAGCCATGAATCTGACAATTTCTGCAAAACTTTTTACAGATAAACATTTTTCATCCACCATAAATATTAAACAGAACCAAACCGGGACCAAAAGTATTTTACAATTTAAATTTGCAAATTAAGGTGTGGTCATGGTGGAGGTATTCGTGAGAGTATTGCATGTATGAAACTAATAGTCCAGTCTCTAAACAGGATGGCCAAAACTAATTCGGTTTGCTTATTTGGTTCGAATTGAATTTTAACTGGAACAGCCAAAAGGTTCATTTTAATTTGTTCATATCTGCTGAAAATTTTGATTGGATTTCAATCATCCGTTTCCTTTCATTTTAGATTAATCTTGAAAAGTAAAGCTGTCAAAGCTTCCAATTTAAATTCCACCCAAGCTCGAAACCATCACTTTGATATAATTCCAACTGAGCTGACGTGGCCTTACTATTTAACTAGCTTAATAAAATTGAAAGACGAATAAAATTTGAATGTACAAGCTTTAAAAAATGTGCCAAATAACAGAGCCTTGAACTTATGGACAGTCACCTATTCAAATGACACGAGGTCAATCCAACCTCTGCCCACATTTTTCGAAAAATGTACTTTGACCCTCATCCTTCCGTCCACTTCTGATCCGACAATGCTGACCTACTTGATACATAACAGCGAATATAAATACCTCTCCAATGCCGTCTACATTTTTCTTACTCCTAAACCTCCAAAAAAAGAGCATTTCCAAGTTACTTGTTTCATATTCCTAGTAAAGCCTTTTTGGCCTTTCCAACACATGAGAATTCAAATGAGCTTTATGGTTTTTCGTGTGTCCCTACTGCCAAGACCCGAGTACTATCGATCATTGGCCAGATAAGCATGAGAGTTTCTATGAAATACCAAAAAGAAAACCAGCTCTGCCAACTTAACAGTCCTGAGCACTGACTTGCGGCATTTATAAAAGTTGAGCAATTAGTAATTAATGGAACAATGAAACGGGAGTGTTGACAACGGTCCATTTTAATAGCTTAGAAATAGTTGAATGCTAAGAAGTTAGTTTATTTCCGTTGCCAGTTTTAGTTTATTCAGTTTTAGTTTTTTTGGTGGAAATACGAAACTGAAGTCAGAGTGACATTGGCAATATGTAAATGTTAAGTTGTAGTTCTTAAAGGTTAAAAGGTGTATCTACTTGTCATGTGGAATCCTAAAGGATCAATGAGTAAGAATCGTTAAACTTGTGTGTTTAATCCTTCTGGCAAAGGAATTAGTAGGTCAACAATTCAGATCCACTTTCTTGATCTTCATATTCTACATCTTACTGGATGGATTGATGGGTTTTTATTTCTTATGTATTTGACAAGTTCGCATCTAGATCTGGATTTAATGGTGAGGAAAGAGACAACTGGAGCTTTGTAATTAGTAAATATAAGGCCTGGAATTTTTTATTATTCACCGTTGTGACTTTAACTATAAAATCCAACACTTTAAAACAAAATGATCATGTGCTGAAAGTTTGAATTTAAATTGGATTTATTTCCCAGCAATGTAGAAAAGCCTGCAAATAAGTACAAACCCTTGAGTAGCAAAACGCACAGTTTGAAAATTATAATTTAATTATTGGCTGGCCTTTAATCAATTTCTACCACTACGATGAAAGTGGGATGAAATTGACTTATTTTAATTGATATGCATAAAAAATGTATTACATGTTTGAGTATTCTTTGAATAAGCTCTGAATATTGAGAATCGATCAAGTAGTTATATGTGTTATTTGATTTTAGTAAAAAGATTTTTTGAGAAACTAGGCCATGTTTATGATGAGTTTCTAAAATTATGCGTCAATTTTTGGCATCAGGTTAATTTGGATTCGGCGGTGATGGGGTAAAATGGGCCGATTGTTAGTCAGACGTTTGCTTTTAAAAGGATGGAGGTATTCGTGAGAGAACTTTTCTATTCCATGTGTAAAATTAATTAATAGTCCAACCTCTAAACAGGATGGCCAAAATTAATTCGGTTTGCTTATTTAGATTTGAATTGAATTTCAACTGGAACAGCAAAAGGTTCATTTAAATAGTTCATATCTTCTGAAAATTTTGATTGGATTTCAATCATCCGTTTCCTTTCATTTTAGATTAAGCTTTAAAAGTAAAGGTGCCAACGCTTCCAATTTAAATTCCACCCCAGCTCCAAACCATCCATTTCATATTTTCATATAACCACTGAGCTGGCGTGGCTTACTATTTAACTAGCTTAATAAAATTGAAAGACAAATAAAATTTAAATACATAAGCTTTACAAATTGTGTTTAGTTCAGTTGGTTCTTTGTTGTGGTCCCGCTAACACATTCAATTAACTTATAAATCTGAATTGGTATTTTTAGTATAATTCTCCTAACATATTTCACAAATGGCTTTTACAAAGTTCACTCTTACAATAGTTGTATTTTATAGTTTAGCTACTGTGACAAATGTATTTGGTTATGCCAATCTCGACTCCTTTGGCGATTGCACAATTCACATCAAAACACTTTCCAATCACTCCAAGTTTATGGATATCGTTGAACGAGCAATACACAAGCCGAATAACAGAGCCGTGAACTTATGGACAGTCACCTATTCAAATGACACGAGGTCAATCCAACCTCTGCACACATTTTTCGAAAAATGTACTTTGACCCTCATCCTCCCGTCCACTTCTGATCCGAATACACTCGCCTACTTGATACATTACAGCGAATATCGGTACCTCTCCAATTCCGTCTACATATTTCTAACTCCTAAACGTCCAAAAAGTGGAGCAATTCCAAGTTACTTGTTTCGAATTCCTAGTAGAGCCTTTTTGGCCTTTCCAACACATGAAAATTCAAATGAGCTTTTGTGGTTTTTCGTTTGTCCTTACTGCCGTGTAGAAGAGACGAGTACTATCCAATGGCCAGATGAGCATGAGAGTGTCTATGAAATACCAAAAGGAATTCAAGTCTCATCCATTGACACTTTGAAGCTTCAGAAACTTTGGTCAAAAATTTCAATTACATTGAACACCAATTCGCCCTTTAACGGACCACAACCGGAATGCGCAACGATCCCTTGGATCGAATACGATCGTATACACCATAGCGAATGTCCTTCTATAGCCTCATTGTTCGAATCCATGGTTCAAGTGTTGAATCTCAGTGCCATCTATAAGGTACAGTTATCCACATTTGAACTATATGGGTACATTAAGCCTGTGCTCTCATGTGCAGAAAACTGTGACCCCCATGTATTGCATTCAAGCGGAGAGGTCAGTAAACGACTAATTTATTGTGATCAGACAATACGAGGAGAAACGATTTCGTTTACAGTTTGGCTTTCCCCTTTCACCTTTCCCGTTTGGTCAACGTTAATGGCAACGTTGGGCGCACTGGTTTTATTAATATCAGCCGCCAGAGGGAGTTGGTCGTTGGACGCCGTATCAAGTAATATTTTTTCCTTGTTGGGCGCTCTGTTGAGACAATTTAGTGGACCGGGTCACTGGATCATTGAGATCATGTCTATATTTATTATCTTGACCTTGTCGTCGTACTATGAGAACTTTTTTACCGGCAGTTTAGTCGTTCCAACGAAAACTATTCCTTTCAATAATTTGAGCTAATTAGTCAATGCCGGCTACAAAATCGCGTTTCCTAATAAATACGAGAGGGATATAAGAGGATTCACTTTTTCTAATGGCTTTTTAGCTGACTTAAAGAGGCATGACTTAGTTGATAAAATTAAGGAGATTGTCGTGATCACAGAAAGGAAGGAAAAGGTCACACGTTTACTTAAAAACACGAGTGTCAAGTATGCTTTGTACGATCGTAATGATGCAGAGACAGCTATTAAGATAAATACTCAAATAGTTCAGTTGCATGCCCCAAAGTTCAAGTGCTTTTGTGTTGCTGAGCCTTTGGATAGGCACATGCGATACTGGGATTTTAGAGTCCACCTTTCTGCACCCTTTTTGAAAATCACGGGACGATGGACGGATGTGGGGATATTTAGCTTTTGGAAATCTATGGGATATTATAGAAAGCATTTCCTTGTCGAGAGCAATCGCCGACATTTAAAAGCCTTTTCCTCTATGACGAGTCCGACTGAAAATGTTGGGGACTTTATTACATTTACAAATTTAATCTCCCTCTTTATAATTTGGGCGGGACTTTTATTTAGCACTTTTCTCGTATTCCTTTGCGAGCTTAACTTTGAAGTTGCGCAATGGGTTTTCAAACGCGTTAAATTTTAAGTCTGCTCACAATTAAAAATGTTAGTCATAATTTCAATAAGGAAAATGCAATAAAGATACAAGTTATTTGTTAATTATTTTAATCCTTGAGAAATGGACAAAGATTATTAGTAAGTGGTGAAAATATTTTTGCAAAGCCAGTGCAGTAGTGCATCTTGATGATTTTGGTGTTACTTAATTTCTGCTTGATACAAAATACTTTCTCTACGCGTTGCCCAAAATACAAACTGAAAATACTTTTTGGTTATTTTGTATTTTCACCAAGTATTTTGGCCACTCTGCAAATTCTATTTTAGCGATTGGAAATCATCAAGCAGTGTACCTCAAAGACGGGCAAATGACTTGCCCCCAGCTCCCTTGGGGGCTAATAGCCATAAGGGGGATGGGGGCTCTGGGGTTTTTGGGGTCTCCTAGTCAAAAGGGGGATGGCGGCTTTAGGGGATCGGGGCTCCCAAAACGCCCGTCTAAGGGGTACCTGTCCAGTTTTCTTGAAGAATAATACATGTACAAGCACATTGTTGGTTTATAGATATAGTAAAATCATTATTCGATGTCCGTCCAAAAACTAAAACCGTTCTAATCAAACTGAAAGAAGGCAACGGTCGTCCTTAAAAAAGTTTAGGTTTGATGGATTGAATCTAACGAACTTGAACTAATTTGTTTGACAATGTTTGTTGTTATATTTTGATTTTTCTGAAATTTAAATAAATATAACCATTTCTTAACAAAATTGTTGTACTTGATAAGTGTAGAATTCATCTTCGCATCCGCCCTACGCTACACTAAAGGTACCAAAGCTCTAAAATCCCTCTCCTTGTCTGTCTGATTTTCATCAGTTCTATAAAACTTGACAAGCATCCCATATTCCAAGCGGATAAAGCTAGCTCGACAATGTTTACGTACAAACCTCAAAAGGATTCCAACGACAGAATGCGTTAAGTACTACCTCTGCACCTTAAGGATTGAACGATACACTGTTCAAGAAAAGGACTGCCCATCTGGCGGCATTTTCGACGAGATCTTCGGCGAGTGCTTTCTCCTGGGTGGAGCTAGTAAGTAATCAACGTGCTACGAGTATTCGGAAAAGCTGGCTTTGGAAATACTACTCAAGATTATTGAGGATGAGAAAAGGCTCAATAAGGCAAAGATGACAGAAGTGCGGGTTTTACGGTGTCCCCTCTTAAGCAGAGCTTGAGGCCAAGTATTAATAACCCTTAACCTATCAAATCCATTGATTTTGGAAGAAGCGTCAAGTCGAAAAAGTTTCAAAACTTTGAAAGCAAGAAAAGTCATAGTTATTTTTTACATCTCTCTATTGTAATTAAATTTTATAAATCAAGTTAGACGGATTTTAGCACCACAACCCAACCCGTTTTATCGACACAGAGTTTTGTCGAAATTCGAAATTTCATGACAAGAAGGTATCTGGGGTCGCTAGTCCTCGTCTTGTCATGAGCCGACAGTTGAAACTTGTTAGTAAAGTTGAAAGGGATCTTACAAAGTTGGTGATCTATAGTTCATCACTGGGCCGAGCTGGAGGTCCATAAATCTCAGAATCGCCGTTGCAGCAGCATCTCCTATAACAATCCTAAATCACATTCAATATTTAAAAAAATTTCATAATATTAACCAAGCAGTGATTCTTGGCTAGCCGCTTGGCCGTTACAGATTAGAATCCACAACTCCGTTTCGAACGTTTCACAAGACTTGAAGGGCTCGTATTGTTGAAGAGTTTGAAGAGGTCGGAGGTAGAAGTGGACATGACACATGACAAATGTTTGAGTACCGACTTGTCCCCTTTGTTCTCAGTCTGGATGGATAGGAATCTGAGGCCTTTCCTTTGACTGTGTGGTTGGTCTAAAAGAGGATCTGCACCTCCAACCACTCCAACTCCACTTCATTAGAACTTTCAATATTTATGAAGCAATGGGAAAAGATTTGAATGTGATCTTTGAGATTCTTAACACTCAATCCTTCTCCAAATGAACACAAGGAAATTATCAAGATTGAGGTTGTAGTCTAATGTTAGCAACTCCATTCTACTCTAGTTCACCGAAACTTTCAATTGTGGATATTCAAAGTTTTGAACTGGGTTTTTAGGAGGTTGTTCATTCATTTGAAAAGATATTATTCAATTTATTTGATTCATCGCAAATATTTACAAGGACTATTTGAGGACTTATTTAATTCCCTACTTGACAATGTAGCACACTTTTCAAGTTTTCAAAAGACGGATTGTTAAATGGTTATAGAAATTAACCTTTAGTCATTATTTATTCATCTCTTTACAAAGTGAATTGTTGAGTAGATGGTGAAAGGATGAGTAAGTCAAGTTGAGGTGAGAATCCAATCATTTTCCCCATTTTAATGGACGAGTTTAGAAAATCCTCATCAACTATTTGTTCTAGAATTAAAACGGAATCTATGTTGAAATACAATTAAGTTTAAGAAGGATTTTATTATTTAAATATGAATTATATTAGTTTTATATTAATTATCGATTCTATGCTAGCATTTCAACTGTGTTTTGAAATGTCAAAGAATTTCAATAGTCGGCAAATAAATTGTTGGTGGCTTTGAATAATTTAAAAGAGGGCAAAAGCAATTAGGAACCAACGGAGAACTGGTTTATTAGAATTGAACACATATAAGCTCATCAGTTCTCCAAGCTATTTTCTCAGGTTGGACAGACCAAGTATTGAGATTGGCTTTGAAACTGGAAATTCGGTTTTGAATTATTAAATAGACTTGTGGAATTGAACCGGTTTATTCCTCAAACACGGTTGAATTTTAAATAATTTTTTTTAAACAAGCAACCAAGCTATTTAGTTAAAGAACGAATTTATAATTTACCTTTTACTCAAATTTTCGTGCTAGTTTTGTATTAGTTATCGATTTTATAGCTGTAATTTGGGTTTAAAGGATTTAAATAATCGGGTTTTGGCCATTTTAAGAATATAAATGATTTTGGTTTATAACCACCTTCTCAGTTGTTCTTTGAACGTGCATTAAAACGAGCCCAAACTTTAAAAGAATCTTTACCAATAATATGAAGAATTTAAAACATGGAATTTGGTTTTTTATTTTATTTCAAACGCATTGGGGCAAAGGTGAAAGTATTTTGAATCTTGGGATATTCGGTCCCTGTGCAGTCCACCTTAAACTTTTCTCCAATGACCAAAAGTACCAAGACATTGCAGAGGAAATATTCCATGAAAATCGATTCGCCCCATCCATATGGACAATTTATGGGGCAAATAGCAACGGGACGATTCGCCCTCTATCCAGCATCTTTGAAGTATGTAGCCTCCATGTTGTGATACAGGCCGGTGACGGTTTTTTTCAGCTTGCATATTTTATGGACAAGAACCCTTACACTTACGAATCCTTTTCCAATTCAATTTACATAATTGTCCGAGCTACAATACCAGAGCATAAAAGCGTCCACGTCGTCCTTTTCGAATACCCCTGTCGAATTTTCTGGGCTGTGCGACCTCTGAAGAAAAAACAATCCCATCATCTGTTCTTATTCTGCCCTTATTGTTATCCACATATTTTCCATTTCCATGCATTCGACAAAAAGGTCTCTGATTTTAGCATTCTCACCCTCTGGCCCTTTTGGACGCCCATCACAGTTATGGTAGTTATGAGATGGGCCCAACCCCCGATTCTCCGTTGCTCATCCATTCCATGGAGCCTACATTTTAAGTATGACCACCATTGCCACCCAAGAGCAACGATTCTGCAGTACTTGGTCAAGATGATGAATTTCACAATTTCCTACACACATTTCCTTAATTCCCAGTTATCCCTTCATGGAAAAATCTTGGATCTTATTAAATGTAGTGAAACGACGTGTATGACAAATTCAGTCCACCGTATTAAGCAGTTAAGTTACCGTCTCGTATACTGTGACCAGACTATCCGATCCGAAACCATCTCCTTCTCTGTCTGGCTATCTCCGTTCAGTCTGGGGGTGTGGCTTGCATTGGGGCTAAGTCTATTGGCAATCATAATCATAACTTGGGTCACCAGAGGTCAGCTAAAGTCTTTGAAGGAGGTCATCTCTTACTGGCAAAGGAGATGTTTCCAGAGAAGCCTAAATCAAGACCTTGGTCGTCTTTATTTAGCCCTTTTAGTCCTAGTGGATTATTTTCTAAATTATTCATGGCAGAGGTGGCCATTGTAAAGTGGAAATAATAGTTGATCAAATTAACAAGTAATAATAATTCAAGATTCATTTTCGAACTAATGAAATCCTCCAAATGTTAACGTGAGTTGCTATCGGATTTGAAATCCAAAAAACTTTCAAGCCCCTATGACAGTATTTGCTTAAATTGATTTTATCCCAATATTGGGAACAACACGTTTATGCTATCAGACTTGTAACCTTACTTGTTACTTTGGTCATGTAATTCTTGGGAGCTTTTCCTCATGATGCTGATGCGGGTTAATTAATTGATTAACTTTTACAGCCTTTATAACCACAACTAATAATTAAAAATGCTTCGAAAGATACAAGAACCACTGAACTTTGTTCAAGATTGAAATTGTAGCCCACCATAATGTTAGCAACTCCATTCCACTCTATTTCACGGAAACTTTCGAATGTGGATATTCAAATATTTGAAATGGATTTTTAGGACTTGTTCATTGATTTGAGAAGGTATTATTCAATTTATTTAATTCATCGCAAATATTGACAAGGACTATTTGAGGACTAATTAAATTTCCTACTTGCCAATGTATTACACTTTTCAAGTTTTGAAAAAGAAGGATTGCTAAATGGTTATAGAAATTAAACTTTAGTCATTATTTATTCATCTCTTGACAAAGTGAATTGTTTAGTAGATGGTAAAAGGATATACAAGTCAAGTTGATGTGAGAATCAAATGATTTTGCCCATTTTAATGGACGAGTTTAGTGACCACTTCACACAACATAAATGCAACCGAATAAATAAAATTTAATATTTATTAACATTTAAACTTTAAATTTAATGTACATTTCATGAATGAGTAACTGCCTAGTGTTTTTAATAATGTTTACCTTATCTTAATATAAATTCAATATTTAAATTACATGAATCCTCGGAAATTTTCATTACTTTTCCAATGGATGAAATACAGGGTGTCCCAGGCCATTGTTCGAGTCTTTAAAACTCGGTATTTCCAAAACGAATCGAGCGATTTTGATTTAGAAAAGTTTGTTTGAGAGCTAATACTCTGGAAGGAGTAATGCATGCAAGCAAAAAAA
>JAQFYM010003937.1:0-16969 GCA_034694785.1 Agrenia bidenticulata | reverse complement strand
GCTAGTTCATGGTTCCTTTATAGCAAAAAGAAAGTAATACTTGCGAAACTTTAATACTAGAGTGACCCTATGGGGGTATCCCCCCCCCCCCCGATTTTTATAAATTGGCTTAGAAGCTTGAAATTTTTCATCAACCTGGCTCGGGCTATATGAAATGCAAATATTTTCTCCAGGTTTTCATCTGTAAAACTTTTGGTATCCACATTCAAAATTCGAATCAAGTGTTTTTAAACTAAGGAAAATTCATAACACGAAATTTAATTGTACTACTACTTATATGATGACTTAACTTACCAGCTAAACTTGGACCTCTACCTCTCGTGTGTTAAATGGAGGAACAAATGGAATTTCTCTGGACAGTAGTATTCCAAAGGTTTCAGCAAGGCATGCCTAATCCGATGAATTAATTTCGATGAAAAAATGAAAAAATAGAAAAAGTCGTCTTTAAGTCTTTAAAGACATCTTTAAATCTGTCTTTAAATCTGTCTTTAAGTGTTAAGTCTGTCTTTAAGTCTGTCTTTAAATCTGTCTTTAAAGACGTTTTTAAATCTGTCTTTAAAGACGTTTTTAAATCTGTCTTTAAAGACGTTTTTAAATCTGTCTTTAAAGACGTTTTTTAATCTGTCTTTAAATCTCAAAGACACTCTCAAAGAAACTCTCAAAGACACTTTCAAAGACACTCTCAAAGACTGGCTCAAAGACTGTCAGCTTAAAGTCAGCCTATAAGCCAGCCTAAAAGTCAGCTTAAAAGTCAGCTTTTAAGGACATAATCCGGGCAATGCGAAATGTAAACATTGGGTTTTTGTTTAGATCCCCCGGGCCTTTCAATGTTCTGGGACTTTCTTGGATGAATTGCAGTTTCTCCTGGGTTTCATCATTTACTTTTCATGGACTCATCAGTTCAAGAAATTCAACGTTTAAAAGACAGAGTACCCTGTGGGACTGTCCATTGTGATTTTAGCTTTCTTGCTGACTGGGACACTCCAGATTTCAACAATACAAGCTGTATGCAATTGACTATCACTATAACAAATAATCGTCTACTGAAAATAAAAATCGTAATTCTTACAAAGTCTGTGACTTTGACGAGCTGGATTTTATTTAATTAAAGTGGATTTTGTACAAATAATTTTAAGGTATACGAAAATTGTATTTGAAAAGTGTGCTTATTTCTCGGACAGACAGTTAAGTGAGTATCAAATTGGTTTTATTTGGAAATCTTGGAAACACTATCATGGAACTGCCACATTTAGGAAAGCACTGCAGCGAAGAAATGTGCAGAAGACTCGGTAACTGATAATATTTAATCATTTTAATACCGATGTATCAAATCCATCAACCATGAAAATATTTTTAAATAAATGGGAATTTGATTATTATAGACTTTCTGCCCGTAAAGTGTGATGGCTGCAAAAAGGTGTTCTGGTAAGTTGGTCAATGCACATACTTTCTGATCATCGTTCTTTCATTTTAAAAACATTTGCATGTTTGCTGTTGGGCAAGTATTGTATAATGGATGGAATAAAATTGATAAATTATTTTTGCCCTTTTTTCACAGTGGAGATCATTATCACTATGTGAGTCATAGCTGTCCTGTAGCGTACATGAAAAACGTCCAAGTCCCAGTTTGTCCTTTGTGCAACGCTCCAGTACCTGGAAAACTAGATGAGTTACCTGACATCCGGGTCAGCCGCCACATAGACGCAGATTGTAAATCTGATACAGCAGTCACTCGTAGAGAGGTATAAATATAAACAAATAAAGTTTTGAATAATGGAAGATTAATGTATATTCGAATTGGTTGTTGTTCACAGAATGTGTACAAGAATAAATGTTCCCACAAAGGATGTAAGAAGAAAGAAATGATTGAAGTTATCTGTGATAAATGCAAACTAAATTACTGTCTAAAGCACCGCCACCCCCAGGATCACGCTTGTTCTTTAATCTCTAGCAATTCTATCGGAAAGCCTGGCCAGGCAGCTTTATCAAGATTTCAATCGCATTCCAATGCATCGACCAAATCCCAATTTGTTTCTTCATTTAGTTCCAATCTCGGAACTGCTGCAGCAGCCATGAGTAGCGGATTTGGGCGAATGTTAGGATATCAGCCTACCACTCTTCAAGGAACTATGGTAAGCCCTTGATAGTGCTATAATGTTTTTTGATTAAAATATTTTTTATACTCATTAATGTTTATCGATAAATGCATTCGCTTTAACTGTTTAACTTTTTCTTTAGTCAGAAGACGAAGCGCTTCAACGAGCTCTTCAGGCTTCCTTAAACGAAACAAATGGAACGACACAAACACAACTGTACAACGATGGTGGATTATCTCAAGAACAGGCAGACTTTATGCTAGCTAAAGCTATCGCTGAAAGTGAACGCGAGGTAAATCCCAGTGCAGCTGGTGCCGTTGGTGTTTCTCGGGCAAGGCGAAGTCATCCTAATTGCGAAATCAGCTAAAGATTATTTATTGACATCTGTGACTTACTGAGCTTGGCACGTGTAAATTAATTAGACAATGATTGATGTCAATATAGCGAAAAGACTACAGATCTTTCAACGGTGGGTATCATATGAAGTGTTACTTTTCTCTTACTTTCCAGAAAGTCTTTCCGTCGCCTTCTAATTGCAAATATTCTCCCAACCGATATACTTTGCAATTTTAAGAATTGGGATCTTAGCTCCTAACTAAGCATAATTAGAAATGTCAGATATAGCCTTGATGGCTGACGTTCAAAGCTTAAAAACGAATTTTGAAACCAATTATCCAAACTAATAATTCATTCACGCAATGACAATTTGTATGTTTTTCATATGTATTCCACTGAAATAAAGTTAAAATACTTCATACGCTGTTCAAGGGACAGGTGTTTATTCCAAGTTTGTTTTAAATCAAATTATTTTTTAATATTATTCAATATCCATTTAAGATACTTACGGACTCGCGTATATACTACAGGGGCATTTTCTAGGGCACACTGTTTTTTTCCGAAAGATACAATGCCGATCTGGTACTCTCTTGGCTTTTTAAACTGGCCTTTGGGGGAAGTGTAAAACGTTAGAGGACTTCCTGAGTCGCCAGCACAGGAGCCTTGACGCTTATCTCCACCAGCACACAGCTAATACCAAAAAATATCAATTTTTTAAATCATTTTCTTCATTTACTTTTAGTTATTCATAGATTAAATTATTGAAGGAATTGACGTACTTGGAGTTCTGTGATTGTGATGTTGTTCGGTTTGTATGCTTTGCTACATTCGGAATTTGACTTAACCGGAACTGACAATAGTTGTAGAACTTCACTTCCTTGGTTATCTGTAGTTATGAATCGTTGAGTTTGATTAAATTATCAATTCAATATAAATTTCACGTCAAGTGGATAAGCATCTTGCAAGGACAGCAAAATCTTAATAATGCTAACATCAACAATCTCTTACCAGAATTTCGTAATTTTCCCCACCCAGCAACAAAAGTTTTATTTAATCCAGATGATGAAGATTCAAGGGATGGTAGATTAAAAGCTTTCACGAAAGGTAGGCAAATAGGTCGGATAAACACTAAAAATAAAACATTTCTCAATATAACTGATTATTTTATTAAGCTAAAAGAGTGTCATTGATTAGACCCTTAATATTTTTTGAAATCGTCCCGGAACGGATATCTTAAGATCACAACCGTTCTATAACTTCATAGCATATGTTTGATGAGCAGTGGTTTCAACGTTCCAAACTCATTATTAGTCATTAGCAATGTGCATGCTTCTTTAGGCCAAGTTAAATGTATGTTCCTTTTCCATAAAAATCCTACTTGATCTTCCCACTGATATATCAGATAGCTTCATTAGATGCCTAAAAACTATGGATTCAATCAGCATAAGGAAGAACTGCCTTACCACTTTTTTGTATTGAAAAACTTATGTCAAATTATATTTATCCAACTAATAAGACCAAGCCAGAAGTTTGAGAAACCAACAATTTTAACCCAAGGTGAGGTGAAGCGAAAACACAATTTCATGCAAAAATCAAGCATAAAAACATTGAAGTGTTCAACCGTTTCAACCACAGCATATTATTATTGTGACGATAGAAGCTATACTATAGCTATACTTGGCTGGAGAACCTAATTCTAAGTTGGAACTTCCAGCTTGCAAACCTGTTTGTAAGCAATATGCATACACTTTTTTATAGTATTGCTGTAGTACTTGCTGAAAATACCAATTTGTATCTGTTTTCGTGTTTTTCTAGTACTTATTTGCTCTGGAAGTCTGCAACAGTGGATTTGTCCATATCTATATTCAATCAAAACTCGTTACGTCGACGCACGTTGATTGTATTGCTAGTTCCAGTTTAATTCAAAATCGGTGAATTGGTTAAAATTTCAGTTACTAAAAATATGTAATTAGTTAAATTGCCTGTGCCATAGTTTCACAATGAAATGTATTCTTATTCAAGTGTTTACTATTTTATGTGCCAATGTCAGGATCTCGGAGGGTAAGTTCAGGATTAAATGGTGTAGATCGTACAAATCACTATGCTTAAAAAAATTAGGAACTTTTTCTTTAATTGCTTTCATTATATTACAACTAGAGTAGTAAATTTGAGGGTTTTTTTTCCAGAACAAACGGTATTTGAAATCGACAGCGTCTTAGGTCGAAATGGTAAGTAAAAAATTATCAAATTTAAAATGAAACGAATCTATAACTTCAAAATGTATTTATACAATCAACTATCTAATAACTACTGGAGCTTAAATTGTGTTATTTATTATTGTTGGTAGCATGTGGTACTTAGTAATGTGGACGGATGCATACCTTCCTGCATGTGATTTGATTACATTTTTTTAAAGTTTGAATCAGATTAATTAATGCTTCGCTTAATATTGGCAGTGAATACAAGAGTTGGAGGGGTCGCAAGCGTAAACGTTGCCGGGCGAAGAGGAAGCCTTATTTCTCCTGATTATCCGAATGAAGACGGAGGACCAGGACTTCAGTTGGAATTCCGAGTGCAGAATCAAGCCGGTAAGCCTGGTAAAGCTAGAGGACAAGGAAATGGACAAGGAAACGGCAATGGTAATGGAAGAGGTAATGGCAACGGTAGAGGAAATGGCAACGGAAGAGGAAATGGTAATGCAGGAGGAACCGGAAATGGCGGTGGTAGAGGTCGAGGGAAAAAGAAAGGTCATAACCCCTGTGGGCCAAATGGTAAATTTTGCTCAAGAAACAATTACATTGAAGAACTAGGGCTACAGTGGAGCAGAAAAGTACAGAATGGCACTGGATTTTTTATAAGAGACCAAGACGTAAGAAAATACATTCCAATTGGATACCAAGAGGTAATCAATCGAGCAAAACTTTAAGCAATCAACGGTTCATTTAACTTCTTGAGTAATAATACTCAACTTGAATGTTTACAAACAGCCCAATGAAAATCACGGTGCTTGCAAAACGCCTTCAGATGAGCTGGGCGTTTGTCGACATGTAGAGCACTGCATCCTCGAGGAGTTTCGCTCAGATTTTATAGTATTTTTAGATTACACTTGCCAAATTCCTTACGGGGGCTATTTAGGAGTATGTTGCCCGGATGACGACGAGAAAAAAATATTACCCGGCCAACCTGTATCCTTCCCTTTCCCAATACCGTTTCCTACTGAAAGTGGTACACCTTTTTCATCGACAAGGAGACCTTTTAATCCCACTATTCGTACCACACCTATTCCAGTAACCCGACCTTCTAGAAGACAATGTGGATTTAGCGAGAAAAAAGTATCGCGAATAGTGGGAGGCCGCATCGCAGATCCGAGGGCTTGGGGTTGGATGGTAGCTTTATTACGCACTCAATCCGATTCAGGGTTCGTTTTATTACAATTCATCGGGTTTGATTATTAAATGTGAAGGATCAATCAGCATAGAAAATTATTTCTAACTATAGGGATTCCCGATCCGGACAGTATTGTGGAGGTTAATGATCTTTTATATTTAATGTGTCTAAATTATAAGTATTACTTAATGTTATTGATTTTAGGAGTCTTAATCTCAGAGTTTTATGTCTTAACTGCGGCGCATTGTATCGATAGTTTCAAGCCTGCGGATGTCAAGATCCGCTTAGGAGAATATGACTTCGACCGTTCAAATGATACAGCCTCGAGACCTAGAGATTTCGAAGTGGAATCTATTATTGTTCATGAGAAATTTAATAGGTGAAGGCTGAACTGATATCTAATCTAATAGTCTATTTAGTTAAAATGCTAAAATAAATTTTTGCTTCTTCTAGATATTCCTACGAGAATGACATTGCATTGGTACTCGTTTAAATGAATTGCTTAGTCATGCACTGTCGAATGTTTAACTTATTAATTTAGTTTTCTTATCAGGTCAAGATTATCCGATCTGCTTTTTTTGACACGAGAATTTCGAGCATTTGTTTGCCACCAAGGGATGAGGATGAAACTTTTGAGAACCAAGTCGGAATCGTAACAGGCTGGGGAAGTTAGTAGTCTTATTTAACTGTTTAAAAATTGTGTCTAACACCAATGTCTATAACGTTTCTAGCAATTTATTATGGTGGACCCACATCCAATACACTTATGGAAGTTCTGGTACCGGTGAGCCCCACAATACATTTTGATTTTGAAACTGTGCATTCGAATACGGGTCTTCAAACAGTTTCAAATATAGCATTGTGATTTAGATTTGGAAGCAAGAAGACTGCAAAGCTGCCTACACACAACCAATTGAGGTAGTCCAAGCTTGATTGATAGGCAAATTTCAAAATAAACCTAACTTATTTTACTTAAATTAGTTTTATTATTCGGGGTTTTGATAGGATACCAATCTCTGTGCTGGGGTCAGGTCAGGATCTCGGGATAGCTGCCAAGGTGGTGCATTCGACATTAAAATTTTATCTTAGCCTATAGTCTCCTAAATGTTTAAATCCAAGTACAACCTTTCTATCTTATCTTTCTTACTCTTATTTTTTAAATTCAACATACTTCAAAATATTTGACTAATTATTGATTGTATTTCTGTAATTGAGACGGAAATTTGAGCTAGAGCTAGAAAGGTTACAGAAATTATATTTTTTGGAGACTATTGGCTAAACTTAAATTTTATTTCAGGTGATTCAGGTAATTTGATAAAACTGAATAGATTATAGCATGCTAGTTATAGAGATTTTAGTAGCATTTAAAATTGACTGGTCTTTAATTTTTAGGTGGACCATTACAACTACAAGTAAACGGTCTGTGGCGAGCGGTGGGTATAGTATCTTGGGGCATCCGATGTGCCGAACCCGGGTATCCGGGAGTGTACACAAGGATTTCGAGATTTTTAGATTGGATTGAGGCTCGGATTTAAATCTTGATCATTGAGCCATAAATATTAGTTGACTAATCTATCGATAAAATTAAAAAAACAACGGTAAAAGAAGCTGGAGTTTACTTACAAGACGACAGGTTTTTGACTTCTTGACTCAGTCTGATAAGTGCTATATCATTTTTTGAACCCGCCATACCATCATATCCTGGATGAATAATTAAATCCTCTGGCTCATAGTCTTCAACGCTGGCGCATATCTTAAAATTCTCATCGAAGTCCACGCATTCGGGGTCTATGTTCTCATCCGTTTCTCCAAGACGAATAAGGGACCTGCAATCATCCATCAGAATAAATAACTTTAGACTCTAGACTGAACAATTTGAAATTAGCGTTATCAACTTACAGTTTGGCTGTCTTGTCCTTAAAACAATGTGCCTATTTGGGTCAAGGAACATGTATTTAGTGCTTTGATCAGAGGAGTCAAAAAATATATAACATGAAAATAGTTTGCAGCTTACAGCACTCAAGAGGTACCGACCAGATATTAAAGAGGCCCCACAATTAAATTGGACCGGGTCCTCTTCTTCCTCTATAAAAATAAAATGTACAGAGTTTTGGTCTGGTTTTTGTTAGGTAATGGTAATAGTTTAATCTTGACAAATGTATTAATAACTTATTATTGTCTTCCAGGAAATTTATACCAAACGAATATATTAGTCTGATACATGGGATCAGTTTTTTTACTGTAAGATTTTCGAAAACATGGCTTGCGAAGCTACGAATTACTTAACAGGAAGGAACCTACCTTCCTCTCCTCTGTATCTGTTTCATTCTAAATGAATCAAATATTTTCAGAACCAGGGTATGAAACTGCTTAACTCTAACAAATTCCCGTCATTTCATGCTTTTAAAATTCATTAAACCCATTGTTATTATGCTTACGTTGCATTCCGATTCTTGCCATCCAAGGCAACTCCGCAACTTTCGAATCCCTTCCTCCTACTATTCTGGAAACAATACCTTTTTGCCCACAGTAAGAGTTGTCAGGAGTCGGAAGAAGATTAAAATTTGGATGAGCTTCAAAATCGTCTTCCGGATCCTCAATAAAATCCTCAAGTGGACAGCACACCTATATTTTATTCAATTAAGGACATAATAAATGTTAGCTTATAAAGATTCCCATTGTTAAAAGCAATATCGAACCCATGCAATTTCATCCGGAATGTCTGGACCACAAAATCTGTTTCTCAACGCAGTGTGGTTACGTTGTCTCAACAGCTCTATAAGAGATGGACAGTGCTTCAGTCGTTCTGGATTGTGTTTGTCTAAACTTATGCACAATCCAGGTCGAGGGTCAACCTCAGAGGTGCAGTACTCCAGGCCTTGTTCAACAGGACCTGTTGGGTAAAAAAAAAACATCATACATATATCTACCAATGTTAGGATTTGAATTATTTTAATACTTTTACTCTTACCTGTTGACATCAGAGTCACTGAAACTATTTGCACACTTATTTGCAAAACGAGAAACAATTCTTGATGATTGGGAAGCATCTTTGAATTATTTTCTTAGTGTAGTAAACAATATTAGAAAAAAAAGTTATTGTAGAGTTAAATTTTTGGCAAATATAAATATGTGCACAAGCAGAATCATTAAAACAAAGTTGCAGTCAATAGTTGAAGAATACATGCACAAGATAATATCCACAACGTCACAAGTTTTTTATGGTTTTAATTCAACTGTAAGAATACATCACAGATTTTCAGTTGCAAATTTTGTACAAAAAAATCGGCAGACACGAATGAACAAAATTATAAGCCTAATTCTTTAATTTCGTCTAGATTTTAGTGTGCAGACACAGAAAATACTGGATATTTTTCTTTAAATCTTTTTAAATCGGGATTCAATTTCACATCTTGCTTCAAAAAATTCGCATGCAACAAAGTGTAAACTGCGATGAAATAATTTTGCATAGTTGTTTGCGATCAATATGTTAATTGTGTATGAAGATACCTGACCAGTGGCAGTTACCACCACTTGCAAGATATTTATTCCCATTTAATCTTTAATGTTGCATGCAAACATTACAAAGTCCCAAATCCGTGACTTTTTGGATTAATAATTAGGTAAACCAACAAGTTTTTCTAGCAGAAAGGTTTCTGTATATTCCTTCAATATTATAACCTTAATCAAGTCTCAAGGATACAATGACAATAATAAATCTATCATACATATATTCCCTATATTCTCAAATGTTAAATCGACTTTGATTTTTGAATCTAGTTAAAACCTTAAATGTGTCAGAATTCAGTTTCATTACATTATATCCTTCTACAAATCGGTCCATAGGATCCATCCAGATTCTACAGAATAATATTTAATACCCATTCCAAACCAATTCCAATTCATGAGCATATAGATTAACTTTGGAATAAGGTGATAGATCGACAATTCATTATGGCACCATCCGCAGCCTCAAAATTCGTAACAAGGCTAAATGAAGGGAATCTCCAGGAGGGAGTCAAAATATACTGGATATTGTCACTATCTCTACCTGTGTCCTGTGTCTCTTGGACTTGTTCAGCACATTGTTCTACATTAATTGTTTAGATTACTAGAGAATTAGTTGGACAACGAGCATTAAAGAGGCTTCGAAATACCAGAGTGTAATTCATGTAAGTATTTTTTATTGCAAAGTATGGCATTAAATTTATTAAGAGTATAAGGATTGTTGTTTCAAGAAGCAGCAATTGCATTGACAATTGTTGCTTCTTTACAACATTACAGCTAGTATGGAAGTACCATAAGGTGGACTTGACATGAGTTCTAGGTAGTTAGTTTAAAACTATTATAAAACTAAGTTAAGCCCACTATTTTTTTTAAAATAATATTTCCAGCATATGCTTGCTAACAATAAGCCGGCTTCTGTCATTCATCACATTCAATTGCTAGGAATTCACATTTGGATACATTTCATACATTGCTCGAAAAAACAACAGAATTAACAATGTATTTTCTTTAAGATATCGAAAATTCAAAGTGTCGATGATTGAGAGTGAGAATTTGAATGCGGGGGAACATGATAAAATAGAGCTAGTCCCTACTGATAATTCGGATGTCGAATTGTGCTGAAAGTTTAAATAGAAGAAGAAAGCATTACTTGAAACAATTTTAGCTATTGGCTGTTTCCTTGGATTGTTTCGATTGGATTCATTTTAATCTAACACCCAACGTATGAATATCAAGAACTCAAGGGATTTTATTATGGAAGATTCTCAACGTGCATGTGCCATGTCTACATTGTAGGAGAACGACCATCAAGGAAGCCAACACTTGAATACAGTTTTAATCGATTTATTGGCGTAGGGCTTGGGATAGTATGGTCCTCTTTATGGGATATGGCAGTGTGACGGAGAACAGTTTTAAGCCTTTGAAACTTGAAAGGCTCATTAATAATTTGTATGCGTGGATTGACTGTGTGAAAGCGTTTAGTATGCGTACCTTCGGGTTGGACGTCCGATAGGATTGCATAAATTATTAAATGTTGTTCGACAAACCATAGGAATATATATTTAGGGCACTTTCCAATAATTTCAATGTTACATATCGGTTGCTATCTTCCAACTGATATGAAATGATGACAGTAGACGGTA
Source organism: Agrenia bidenticulata (assembly GCA_034694785.1). Taxonomy (NCBI): domain Eukaryota; kingdom Metazoa; phylum Arthropoda; class Collembola; order Entomobryomorpha; family Isotomidae; genus Agrenia; species Agrenia bidenticulata. The sequence goes on along the minus strand of JAQFYM010003937.1, from coordinate 6,000 downwards.
TGAAAAAGTTGCAATAGTATCCTGTCTTTCCCCTATTTCAGAAGTTTTGATTATGTGTGTCTGCGGGTCCAAAAATTTACACTCGATGTATTCCTTGATTTAGAGACGAATATTTTTTGTGGAACTGGGCTTGGAATTTAAAGTGACCTGCAGAAGTCGGGGTCGAGTCGTTTTTTTTGGCATGGGCAAGGCTAAGACATCTTGAACGGTTGGATACATAACATTTTAACATACGAAGGTTGTGGTTGCAATGACCGCCAATTGGAGTACAGTTGTTTGCTGTGTTACCCTTGGATTGATACTTCGATGGGGGGTAGCTTTATTTCCTTATTCTGGAGAAGGTCAGTCCCCAAAATATGGGGATTTCGAAGCTCATCGACATTGGATGGAAATCACTGTCAATCTGCCGCTCAGGTTAATTTAATTTTCAATTCGTTTTTTTTGTGCATTTATTTAAAAGCGAACTGAAAGTTGTTTTGTGGAGTAGCGAGTGGTACTACAATTCCTCGGTAAATGATCTGGATTACTGGGGCTTGGACTATCCCCCTTTGTCAGCTTTTCACAGCTACAGCTTGGGAAGAGCTTTCAAGAAAATTCTCCCGGAGTCCATAAAACTGAAATCGAGCCGAGGATATGAAAGCAACCTGTTGAAATTTCTTATGAAGCTAAGCGTATCCGCTAGCGACCTTCTGGTTCCAGCCCTTGTTGCTTTTCATTTAAAGTACTCAAATTCCAGATCTCGGTTTGCTCCATGGGTTTCAAGTAAGATTTTTAATGTCTCCAGTTAATAACTATTTTGATTTTGTATAGATATTAGCAAAGATTAGAACAAATATATTTGATGATTCCAGTTTTGTTGCCACTGTCAGCCCCTCCTTTTATAATGGTCGACTATGGACATTTCCAGTACAACTGCGTTTCATTAGGGCTCACTGTTTTAGCCATTATTATGCTTTTCTCTGATAATATTTCAGTCTCCGCTATTCTGTTCACACTTGCTGTGCACCATAAGCAAATGTCTTTGTATCATTCCTTATCATTTGCTGCATATATGGTTGGTACTGTGGTGATGAAGCGGATTGACGTGCTGACAACATTCCGAGTTGGAACTGTCATTCTGTCAACTATAGGACTCATGTGGCTACCTTTTGGAGACTATTGGTCTTTTGTTCTTCAAAGGATTTTTCCACTCAAAAGAGGAGTTTTTGAAGATAAAGTTGGAACATTTTGGTACATTCTGGATCGTTTCGTTCCAATCAAAGGAGTATACCCGGACAATATTATAGCGGAACTGTGTGCAATCAGTACGGTTCTATTATTGTTGCCGTCCACTTTTCATCATTTTTGTCGTGCTTCTAGTCTGGTTCGTTGGCTAAATTTAATCGATTAGCTGATTCAAATAAATTTTATGGTATTTTTTTGAAATTTTTGCAGAAAGTTCAAACGGAAGTCTTGAGAAAGGTGTTCCTTGTCCATATGTTTAACGCATCTCTCGTCTGCTTCTTGTTCTCATACCATGTTCATGAAAAGACGATAATGCTTCCTGCACTGGCTGCTGTGTTGCTGATCCCGTCCTTTCCTGTCGCTTCAGTCTGGTTTATATCAGCGGCATCATTGTCTTTGTATCCTTTATTTTACGAAGAAAAATCCCATTTAGCTTTGCTCTGTACAACGGCGTTCTTCATCCTTGTTGCTCAACAAGGAAAGGTGTTTCATTTAATGAAGTCATTAGCACTCAAGTACGTAAGATCTGTAAAGAATTTTTAATCTCGCAAGTCGTTACAAAATTTTAAATACTTCCGTGTCTACTTTAGGTTGTTATTCGTGGCATCTCTGGGAGGATATGTTGCCTTGATATTCGGGTTACATTTCGTAACCCCACCAGGAAAACTGCCGCATATATTCCAGGCTGGCATTGCTATCTATTCATTCATACATTTTGCAATGTTTGGTATATATTTCCATTGGGTACAGTTTCCCCTTGGACAGATTACCTTGACCCCACGAGCTAAATCTGGCAGAGATGTCAAGAAAAGGGAATAGTTCTTGGCGTTTTTACATTTTCAATTAACTAAGTCATATTTATTCAATTGTGTTAAGTGTTTCTAAAGTGTCACTTGCAATAATAGAATTATCTTTAAGCTGTAGACAGTCATGTAATCATTTATATTGTACTATGATCTATGAGCACAATTGAACATAAGTTGTTGGCCTTGGGGCATAATAAATATGAATGTATCCTTCTAAGGAATTTGTGAATAAACTGTTATTCTATTGTATTTTCCTGATGCAGTCGATGGAGAGTTGATTTTTGACTTCATCTAGACACAGCGTTCATTCGAATTATAAACTTACAGCATGAAGAGTTCTGTTCGATTTTATGTACGCTCATAAATTGTGTTTCTAAAAGATTTCATTGTAGAATTTCCAGAGAGCAGAGGAAGAACTTGTAAAATCTTCTGTATCCAAAAGGCTGTCATCCCTGTTTAAGATGATTGAAGTTGAAGCCTACGCCCCAGGGAAAGTAATTCTTCATGGAGAACATGCAGTTGTTTATGGAACCAAAGCTATTGCCATCAGTGTGGGTCTTCATACAACAGTTAGAGTGTCCAAATCAACTACGACTGTCCAAGTAACATTTCAGAAACTTGGAATCGATACAGAGTTCAGCTTAGGAGAAATGATTGAATTGAGAAATCAATTTGGGGAACAGTTCATGTAAGAGAAAACAATTTGTAATAAGTTTCTGAAATGTTTTATTTATGAAATATTGTTATGTTTTAAGATTTTCAAAATTGAACTCAGAAGACAAAATCCCTTTGCATTCTAAAGTTATTGCGGCGCTTGAAGATTTCGTTGGCAAACACACGCTGTTGACATGCAGAGACGAGTTGAAGACCGCGTCCAAAGCCGCTTTCGAAGCTTTTTTATTTTTGTTCTTGGGCATCTTTGATAATCTAGAACCTATGGGTGTTCATATTAAAACTGATCTGCCTGTTGGAGCAGGGTTAGGGTAAGATTCGACTATGTCTTTGTTTAAAAAAATATTTTATAAATTGTAATGAAATTAAGTTTTTATAAATAATAGTTCGTCAGCATCGTTTGGTGTGGCACTGGCCGGTGCACTTTTAGTGTCAGCAGGCAGAATTTCAAAATATGATATTGATAAAGATATGGTATGAATTACAATTGATATACTACACAAATCAGCAAGTTTTAAATCTTAAATAATTTTAATTAGGTCAATCGCTGGGCTTTTATAAGTGAACAATTTGTTCATGGAAATCCTAGTGGTTTGGACAACAGTGTAGCCACGTTTGGAGGGGCTGTATTATTTCAGAAGGGTGTTCCATTGGTCCATCTAAAATGCTCTGAAATTCGTGCGTTGCTTGTTAATACTGAGGTTCCAAGATCGACAAAGGAGCTAGTTGCTCGGGTAAGTTTTGTCAATTTTTAGCAACCGTAATAATCTCAATAATTCATGTGTAAAGTCTATATCTATTTACGGAATAGGTTGCTGAGTTGAAGGAAAATGATCCAAACCGTCACAAAATTATCATGAACGAGATTAATGAGTTGGTAGAAAATGTTGTTATCGAATTAAACTCATGTGGGCAAACAAGTGCTAAATTCGTATCAAGAAATCAAGAACTTCTGGCCCAACTAAATGTCTCGCATGTGATGATAGATTTGATTGTTGATATTGCTAAAACACATGGTCTAAGTGCGAAATTGACTGGAGCCGGTGGGGGCGGGTGTGTTTTCATACAACTTCCTCCGAATATTAGCGATGACTCATTAGATCAAATAAAGTCATCCTTAATTGAAAACAAGCTGACGAAATTTTGGTGCATAACGTTAGGCGGAGAAGGGATTTCTGTGAAGTTGTAATATTTTCTGGTAATTAAAGTTAAATAAGATTTTCTAAATCGTATTTGGATCCAGATTATTTAAAAGCATATTGTCACAATACTATGCGACAACCTTCACCGGAGTGTGACCCTACTGACAAATGCAATGCAAGATTAATGGACTCTTCCTGTCAAAATAGGTCAGGTCAAGCGAGCACTTATTCAGTTTCCATGACTTGGCTAGGTGGAATTTTTTAACTTGGCTGCTGTTTCAAACACGGTTTCGAAACTTTATGTAAACTTTTATTTGAATTGCATTGTTTTGATTCTAGTTCATCCTTATGAGCATACAATATTCATCCACTTGTAAACTTAAGCATTCCCCTTCAAGCCGACAATAAAAAAGATTGATTGAAAGAACAATGTTGATTAAAGAGTAGTAAGCAAGCAGTAATATAATATTTAAATTATGAATGTAATAGATAACTTACAAACCATTTTATACTTATAGCCGCGTGATCATGCCTCTAAGCGTCGAAGAGGTTTGCCTTTAGTTTTGCTTTTATTTCTATCAATATGAAGATGTATTGTAAACCCTTAAAAATTATTTTCAGTATCAAATAGGTCAGTTGTTTTCTGTGGCACAAGCAAGTCAAAATGAAACAGGGGGAGGTGACGGAGTGGAAGTTCTTGTCAACGAAACTTACCGAGACAACCCACTTCTCGGAAATCTATTTCCTGATGGCCAATACACCCAAAAGAAATACTACCTCGCCAAGTAATTGAAAACCTTGTCCATGAGATTACATTTTTTCTAATGCTTCCTGAACATGAATTTATATTTTTAGCAAAGTTAGCGGAATCCTAAGAACCATTTTACCAAAATCGGCTCTAATTCTCGAGGAAAATGCATGGAATGCATATCCATACTGTCGGACTGTCCTCACAGTAATATGACCTCCATATTATTACTTCCCTATGCAAAAGCTTTGAAGACTATAGAGATTAAAATAACTGAATGCATATTTTACTGTTTAGAATGAGTACATGGGTACCGATTTCGGAATAACTATTGAATCGTATCACTTGCCTGGAAAGGGGGATCTTGAAAACGTTCATCAACTTTCTCCTGACAAACTTGCCAGACGTGAAGTAATTATAATTGACATTGCAGCCGAATTATCTGACCAAGCTGATTTCTCCTCAGACGAAGATCCGAGTCAATACAAATCTCAAAAGTGTGACCGAGGTCCTCTTAAACCTGGTTGGATGAATACGGTATTTCAGAATGCATATAATCTAGCCTACACTATGAATCGTCTTCTTAAGTTCTGATGGATCGTTTTAATAAATCTCCGGCCTTTCTATATGATTTTGCAATTTTCTCAGGTGCAACCTGTGATGACTTGTTACAAATTGGTTACTTGCCATTTCAGTTGGTTCGGACTTCAAAATAGAATTGAGAAGATGATTCAAAAATATGAGCTTCGTTTATTCACAAAGTTTCACCGACAAGTTTTCTGCTGGATTGATAGTTGGTATGGGCTTACGATTGTAGACATTCGTGCACTCGAAAATCAGGTTCAACAAGAGCTTGCATCGGTGAGAATTAAAAATGATCAATATAAGACTTTTCCTCTGTAATTTTTGAAACACATGTTGGAATACTTGTGAAACTTTTATTACTCTTCCAGCAACGGGCCTCAGGAACCATTAAAGGAGCTAAGGTTGTCGATTGATTTGAAATGAAAGTTTGTAAGCTATCATAAGGATAAACACAGATAAGTCAGTAAAACCGGAAGACAACTTTTTAACACAAGTTACCTTCATAATTTTGAATTCAATATTACTACAAGTTTTTAGAAACTAATCACTGGCTATCATAACTTTAACATGAACATGGCATTTGAATCGATTGTAGTTTTTTTTTAATTCATGAAAAAATATTAACTGGGATATCGATATGCTATGAAAATCAGTTAAAGCAAAGTAAAATCTTTTAAAAAAATTAGTAAATCTTACTAAGGACTAACATTCTGAAGTAGATATCTTCTGGTGTGATTCTAAAGATATTATTTATTTATTTATTTATTCTTAGAAGTGATACCCTTGTGTTTCAAGGTAAATTACATCACAGCAATTGAGATTA
>JAQFYM010003936.1:0-16969 GCA_034694785.1 Agrenia bidenticulata | reverse complement strand
AAAAGCATTTTTATTGTATACTATTAACTATTAGCTGCAAAATTGCATGTATAATAACTACATTAGTTGCGTAGTTTATTTTTCTTTATTTTCTAATGTATTTTTTTTGTGTCGTATTTTCTCGCCAGAGTACGCCAAAAAAAAATAGTAGATTTGTGTAAAGGTTATCGATAAAAAAAATAAAATTTTTAGAAATCCATTATATTGTCCGTAAAATCGCATAAATGAAAACTCGTCTTACTGACTTGTTTCGGTGTAAAAGTGCAAACCTCATCGTAAATACATTTGTCACGCAATCTATTAATTGTTGTTTTTTATGCATAATTATTTTTATTTTTAAAATCAGAGTAAAAAAATCGTAGTATAATTTTTAAAACAAATCATACTTATAGCAGCCAAAAATGCGTTTTCTACACACTTTATTTTATATATACAGGTAACCCAGTGGCGTTGAATTTCATGGGTACGCTTCTTCTATCAAAATACACTTTGTGTCGAAAAGAAACGTTATTCCATTTTTGACGCGAGATTTACACAATAAAACTATAAAATAGTACACGCTGTTAATGCAAGCAATACTTGTATGTTTTAAGTACACAGGTCAGTAAGCGAACAAAAGATAAAAACAATATTAAAAACTACCATAAATTGCCTACTTTTTTAAAAATCGGTTACATCCTCAAGTAAAAAATTTTTATTTTAAGTTAATTCTTTTTTTATATAAAATATTCCCACAGCATGCTCCTTACCCATGCCATACCTGATATCTTAGGCCCTAAATGTTTCACAAACTATAAATTATCATAAGATAAACAATCGATTGCTACAAAAATAACATTTTTTGTGTTAAAACAACAAATTATATGTAAGTTCTTGTTCATAGATACATTAATTTACATTTAAAAAAACGACAAATTTTTTTTGTCATAATAGAAACACACATGTAACATCATTATTAGATGCTGGTAAACTTTCCCTGGGGCGAGTTGTCCAAAACTCGCCCGCGGAGCATGAAAGACAACTCGCCCCGGGGGCGAGTTTTTTTCGAATTCTAAAAAAAAATATTGATAGATTGTTATGTAAATTATAAAAAAGTTGTATAGATGTTATATAAAATACATAATGATGTTTTTCTTTTTTTATTAGCTTTTGCAATAAAAATGTTGATTATAGTGTTTTTGGTATTTTTCTAAACCAACCGTTCCCCTAACCCAGCCCCTATCCCTAACCAATTTACTTGAGCGCACGTAAATTTTAACGCGTATATGTAGTATATTGCACTTTTTTTATGCTTTTTTATTCATTTTATCTGTGGTTTGCTTCTTTTTTTTTCTTGAATTGCATTTTTAAAATTTTTTTTTGTGATTTTTTAATCATGATTATAAGCAGCTGGAGGAAATATATTTCAATCTAAGGTAGAGGATATTTTTTTTTCTGTAAAAAAATTTAGTTTAAATAGTAAGTATTAAAATATTTTACTAATAAAACTTTTATTATATTTCTTTTTTTTATATGTTCTTGTTTTTTGTAAATAAATAAAAAATTTAATTCTTTTAATTTCATGTCAGGTATGTTACCAATAATATATTTATATATTGTATACCTCTAATCAGCTCTTTTTTTACCAGTGTGTTTGTTTTTTTTTCGTTTATTGGCTAAAAACTCATTCCCGAGGCGAGCTGTCTTTTATGCCTGCGGGCGAGTTTTGGACAAATCGCCCAAGGCGAGTTATACACCGCTTATTATCTATATTTTAATAATATATAATATATGTTTAGATTACCCAGGCTACTACGTTATATACAGTTGGTATCATGTATGTCACAGGTATCAAGTATAGCGTGCGATAATAAATTTTGCCAGTCGCAAGCGAAAAAAAGATTATACTAAATCAAAAAAGTTTTGAAAATTAACAAAAAAATCCCATGTATTTAGTTACTAATGATTCAATAACAAAGTAGGGATGCGAATCGCATTTTTTTACTGTCAGTAAATATCAACTAATCCTTAAATACAGTCTAAAACACAATTAATATGATTTTTTTAGGTTTTGAGTTTAGTACTGTTTTAAAAATACAACATCGCTATCAAATTAAATATTTTTTGGTGTTGATTTAAAATCAAAAAAAAAGTAAAAAATCATTTCGGCTGGTAAGTTGAAAGTTTTTGTTTATTACATAAAAGCGTTGCTTAATACAAATATCTTTTAAAAGTATTACTCTAAAAAACATCATTTTTTTTAATAAGGGAACATTGTAAAATTGCATGAACATATGTTTTTGCACGTATACAAAATACAAAATTGTGTATCTTGGCACCAAAAAATACAGCAGTAATTTGTTGCAGCTGCAATACGATACACAAAAAAAAAGGTTTTATATGTGAATACAAGCTATAAGTAAACATTATATGCGGCTTACATCACTGATTATATATTTATTGCCCTTTAACTGAATTTTGGTCTGTAATAATTAAAAAAAGGCTGGGGATATGAACGGAAAATCCTAAATAATGTTAAATACTCAAGTTTATAGTGGTTTACTTTTATACATTTATACAAATGATTAATTACTTTGTAAGTTTTTAAGAAAACGGAAAAAGTTGGTTTATTATACACAATAATTAAGATTATTTAAAAAAAAAATATAAATGTTTTTTTATTGCTAAACTAGGTTGGTTACAACAAAAAAAACATGTTCTTGAATAATTCTACCTTACTTAAAACCAGTATCGTATCCAGGTAGGGTAGAGGGGTTTAAAACCCCCCGTAAAAAAATGCTTGCCCAGACTTAAGGGGCAATTTTTTAAAAAAAAAATTTTTTGCTCTAAACCCACCCTTAAAATACTTTTAAATATAATAAAACAATAAAACATTTTTAAAAGAGACGATTTACTCGGAATACAGATTTGATCTACTTTTTGACACATAACCCCCTCGTAAAAAAATCCTGGATGCGCCACTGCTTACAACTACATATTTTTAGGGCTTAAAGCGTAAAATAAATTTATCAATAAGTAAATCTACAAGAAAAAATTAATTCAAATCAAAACTATATCGATTGTTGTGATGTAGTATCTTTCCTTTGTTGCAAATTCTTCATTTTTTGAACTTAAAAGGCGAATTTTTTATATTTTTGATATAAAATAACGTTACAGTGGGGACATGCACTTTTATATATCATTATATTAAATCTGAAAAGGTTTTTTAAATTTTCTTAAAAAAAAAATTATGAAATCTGAAATGGGCAAAAGTGAACCGGAACCTCGGTTCGTTTCGGGTTTTTCAGGCATACTGCAGATCTCTAGTACATATATATTTATATATGCTGTATACAGAAATCCCACCTAGTTATAATCATTTACCTTGAGGCAAACTTTTAAATTTAATAACAAAATTCTATCTTTAGTTATTCCAGGTATTTTTTTTACTAACGGTTACAACTCTTTTTACTACCATACTTTTCGGTTAAAAAACGACCCTGTAAGTAACTTACCATACCCTAGCCCCAGCCCTACAAATAATCTATATAACCCTTAGAAAATTAAATAACGAGAATTTATTTATGAAAACAAAAACATCAGATCCTCCTCACTCAACCTCGACAAGGCACTTATATCCCCGTCCACTGCACTATCAAACAATGCCTTTTTCTTTTCCTGCAGTTTCAGAATCCTGCTCTCAATACTATCCACAATAATTATCTTTGATATTTTTATGCTCCTTGTTTGCCCAATCCTGTGTATTCTGTCCATGGCTTGTTCTTCCACAGCTGGATTCCACCATAAATCCATTAGAAATACTCTTGATGCCTCTGTAAGATTCAGTGCTACCCCACCTGCTTTTAGTGAAATGAGGAATATTGTTATTTTAGGATTTGTGTTAAATGCATCAATGGCTGCTTTTCTTTGTGTCAGGGGCATTGTCCCGTAGATACATACGCATCTGAATCCCGCCCTCTCCAACCTCCATCTTAGTAATTCTAAAAATGAAACGAATTGTGAAAATACTATGCTTTTTGTTGTGCTTTCTTCTGATTGCAATAAATTAAGTTGTTCCACTAAATGTTCTATTTTAGTTGAGCTTGTCCATTGATCAACGTGTATTTTTGTTCTTTTCGTTTCAAAATCTTCTTCTTGGTTGAGATCAATTGTTATTTTTGTTTGGCATACTGGGCAAAGTGGGCTTGCACTTAAAAATGTTCTTGCCTCTTCCCTGCAGAATATGTGGCTGCATTTAGCTCTAACGGGGTCGTCTGCCTCTTCATTGCAATATCCACAAATTGGCACCGATGATCCCTTCTGCACTAAGAAAGGGTGATTTACCGCCTGTCTCATTTTCTGCAGGAGTTCAAATATATGGGCGTATTTGTGTGTTACTTGCCCCATAATGGCGTATGTCATGAACTTTGTTTTTGTTTGTTTATAGAGGCTCTCATAAAAGTCTCTTTCCTGGGCGCTGAAATAATTCCTGTGTACTGTGACTATCTTGCTTGGTAGTCCTAATTCTTTTTCTAGTGCGTTTTTTGTTCTTCTTAATATTATATGAGATGTTATTTTTGCCAGTGATTCAAATATTTCCTTGCCCTTTTCAGTGTATCCAAAGTTCTTGACGGGTGTAGTGATTCTTCTGTTCCACCAGCTGAAGTGTACACCGCCGAAATGCCCACATGTGCAAAATCCAAAACGGGGGCTGTCATTTTTAATTACTGTGATTCCGTTTAATATACTAAATGTTGGAGTAATTGCCTTCATTTCGTTATCATTCGTTTCTTTATCATTTATTCCAGTCTCTTCAGCATTCATTATTTCTGTATCTCCATTTTGCAGTCGTTTCTTATTCAGCCATGTTAATGATTTACAAGGACACTTCTTGCAGAAATAAAATGAATGTGGTTTAAGCCTCAGAAATCTTACCAGGCTAAATAAATCGCCCACTCTATTCTGTACGGGCGTCCCAGTGAGGCCCCATCTTACATTTGCTTTTAAAGCTCCCACAGCCACACTTGTACTTGTATGTGAGTCCTTGATACAGTGTGCCTCGTCTAATATTATTCTGTGTAAATTTATGTTGTAAAGTACATTCATCTTCTTCCTATAATCAGACTCAACTGCTCCGTATGTTGTCAATATTACTATGAATTTATCCTTGTTCGCTTGTATTTCGTCCTCCATTGAGTTTTTTATTATTGTCTTCTTGTTTTTATTCTCTTTAGCTGATTTTATATTATATTCTTTCTTTTCTCTTCCATGATATTTTATTATGTGAAATGCCCCGGGCGCATGTTTTTCTATTTCTGATATCCATTGATTTAGTGCGATTGCAGGTGTGACCACCAGCGTGACCTCCCCTTTAGTTCCTGTTAAAATCAATCCTAAAGCCTGTAGTGTCTTTCCCATCCCCATCTCATCAGCCAATATCCCGCCTTTTACTAAACTGTCTTCCCTGCTCTTCATCCATGATACTCCGTATAATTGATAGTTAAGAAGTGGTGTTATTAGTTCTTTCGGTTGTTTTAGCGGAATTATTTTTTGGTTTTCAAGCGCATGTCTAAAAATATTTTCCTGCTCTATCAAGTCCTGGTGGATGTTTAATATTCGTGCTTCTTCTTTTTCCAGTCTCGCTAGTTTCTTGTATTCAAGTGGAGTAAGTTCTCGGAATTTGGTTGTTCCGTTGGTTTTTCTAAACTGCTCAATATCTTCTCTTACGTCAATGTAAACTTGCGGTGTATTAGTATCTTCAACCAAAAAATCATCACTGTTATTATAATCATGTACAATCATATCGTTAATATCTTCATCTTCTCTATTGTTAATATTTATTTGGTCGTTTTCAACATATTCCTGTTCGCATTTCTCTATTTCTTCATCATTTATTTCTTCTTGTTCAATTTCCATGATATTACTTTCATTCTGTGGTGATTTATTTGTGATTTTATTTTTTGCGGTTTTCTTATATTCAACGGACTCTGCATTTGTATCACTTGAGTCATGACTTTCACTCTTTGCGCTACTTGAACTAATCTCGGCAGTAGAGTCACTTAATTGTTCTTGTGTCGGCCTTTCATTTTTAATATTTAACTGATCATTAATTTCAGAAGCTTTTATTAATTCTATTTCTTCCAGTTCAAATGTATCCTTGCATTTTTCGTCTGTAGCCTTTGCAGCTTCTTTAGAGTCCAGAATAATCACTTTCTTTGGACCATTGACCATTTTTTTAGTTTTTCTTGATGTTTTTACGCTACTGGCAGCCTCCTTTCTTTTATCAGCCATCATATCTCGATATTCTTGCGCGAGTGCAGCTGTTTTTCGTTTTTGGTTCATTTAGAATTTTAAAGATCGAGGATAAAAAAAATTGAAATATTGTCAAGAAATGGGTAAATATAATAAAAATTAATTTGAGCATAAATAAAAGTAAAAGCATTTTTAATGGTTAATATATGTTTACGCCATAAAATTTATAAATATTTATATTGATTATGGTTTCTTAGAACAACCAAAAACTGACCAAAAATTTTCAATTTAATTGACCAAAAAACAGGGCTTCCGAAAAAAAAAATTACATTGCCATATATAGCCATATATTGTATGGCCATTATGAATGCTTTTTTTCCATATTTTTGTTATATTTTTTATTCACCTATATATGACTATATCTATTTCTGTAAAACGTCATTTTTATTTTACCATAAAGCAACGATTAAAAAACTATGCAGATTAAATTGTAACAAAACTATAAAAATAAGATCTTTTATATCACCTAATGTCGACCGAAATGCAAGTAAAACTATTAGTGTATACTTTTTTTTGCATAAATGCGTAGAAAAGGGTAAAATAATACAAACTATATTTTTTTCTAAAAAGTCGTGTATAAAGTTGTTTGTATTTTTATTTATGTTTTTTAAAAGGTAAAAACTATAAATTTAAATAGATTGGAAGGTGGAAAAGCTTATAAAATGCCAAAACTTTGTTAATACAAAAAACTACATGTTAAAATAAAAGTTTTTACAAAAAAACCATGTTATATATGGCAATACCAACATGGTTATTATGGCCATAATAGAGGGCGGCCAAAAAATTGACTTCCATATTATTGACATACCATATTCCTGATCCCTGCTTAAAAATGTTTTTAAATTAACAAAATTCTTGTTTTTATTAAAATATTATGACCCCTGTTTTGGACATAAAAATTAAATAGGATTTTCTCATATATAAACAAAATTATATTTTTTCTGGTATATATAGTACTGCGGTGTAAATACAAAGCAAGGTCGATATTTAAATTTTCCAGAGCATTGTTTCAGTTTTATTTTTTTAAGATCTAGTTTTTCATTAATAAAAGTGTCCAATTATTAGCTTACATTTTACTCTTACATTTACGTGAATAATTATTACAGCACATGATTTTGTTTTTTTTATTAAAATTTTTACGCATAAAAGTTATATAATTTAAACAATTCTCAATTTAATATATATCTTCTATTAATTTAAATGTATCCTAAATAGAAATTGCAAAAATAGCTAAATTTTAAATTTAGGACCAGGCTTTTAAAAAAATTTAAAAATCATAAAAAAGGTACTCTACTTGGGATTCTCATTGGTAACCCGGAACCCCGGGATTCCCCGGGAAATGTAAGATTTTTGTATATATCGGGATCCCGGGAATTTAGCGTACAATCCCGGGATTTGCATTTTTTCTTTGTAGTGGGTAAAATGAGTTGATTTTTACGTTTGGTTAATCTTTCGAACATATATATGTAATTTTGATTTATTAAAAAAAGATAGTTATTCATATTATATATCAGAAAATATCACAATTCAAAAAAACCACGTGTACAAAATGCATTATCGTGTTGGAATTAGACTAAAAAGACGCCATAAAAGTGTTTTTGCAATTGAAAATACACACTAGCATGTCTGTAATAAACTAAGATTTAGTAATTAAATGATAATGAAAAATTTAATCTATCTATTTTCAAAAAGCAGCAATACTAGTGTATAAAGGATTTGCTTCAAAATGATAAATACAAAAAAAAGAAATTACCCCTAAAGGTTTTATGTGCGATAAATTTATATTTTAAAACGGTTCTAATATGTTTTTATGCATATTTATTATGCTCTTTGTCATCATTTTTATTTCTTAAAAGTTACCCGGTGTCCCGGGATTACTCGGGAAAAGAAAAATACTATTCCCGGGATCACGGGAATTGCCAAAAAGGCATTTTATGAACCCCTATATTCTACTGACAAATCTACAACAATTTACTATATTAGAGTTTAAAAATTTCTAAAAATTTCTGTAAGCTAAAATTCAAAATAAATGACAACCCCTGTAGAAAAAAATCGATATATATTACATACAATTAACAAAAAGCAAACAGTTTTTTTTTTTTTGGTTTTATGCTTTTTTACATTTCTAGCAAGTGTTTTTTTTGTAAGTAGCATGCCAAGCTCTAAATTTATAATGGTTATCTAAAGTTTTTTGTAATGGAGTTATGTATACACAATGTATACCTTTTTTTTGTAGAATAACTTTTCTTGCTTTTTGTACAAATTACGAAAAATTCGCATAATGAAAAACTGACAAAAAAAACAAAAATTGAATTTAGTTGCCCTAGTTATCGATTACATTTCGTGATATTTACACAACAATATGTTTACTTATTTTATTAAATCATACACCAAGATATATTACTTTATTTACCACATCCTAAATATCTTTAACATTATACTGTTTATTACCAACCCTTTTCAACACCCAAAAATGAACAACAACATCTTCTACGACCTCCAGCGACTCATTGAAAAGCAGGAGCTCCCTGAATTCCCGTCATTTTTACAGCCAGAATACTATACACAGGACATTAAGCAAAAATACAAAGAGCTCTATAAATTCTATTGCCTTCAACTTCAAAAAGCAAAATCAACCAACGACATAATGAAAATTGGTCATTTTACGCCAATTCTTTTAAACTTCTGTTCCGTTCCTATTTACTGTGACACACTAGATGAGATTGCTGATATTTTAGAGAATGAAAGCTCAGTCGACTGCAACATATGGGGAGATATACAAGTGGACGAGGAATTAAAGGGAAATAATTGCGAGTTCAAAACAGCAAAGGGCGACAATATTAAAAATGAACAATCAAAAAAAATTCAACAAAGCGATAATGTAGACAACGACAGTGGCATTGAGGAGCACATTTTGAATAGGATCAAAAATGACATACTCGATAAATCACCAACAATTAAATGGGAAGACATCGCAGGGTTAACGATGGTAAAGCAAAACATCAACGAGATTGTTGTTTGGCCAATGCTAAGACCAGACATATTCACGGGCCTCCGCAACCCGCCCAAAGGACTCCTTTTGTTTGGCCCACCAGGAACTGGTAAAACCATGATTGGAAAATGTGTTGCCAGCCAATGCAAAGCAACTTTTTTCTCAATTAGTGCCTCTTCATTAACATCAAAATGGGTGGGCGAAGGTGAAAAGATGGTTCGGGCTCTGTTTTATTTAGCAAGGAAAATGCAGCCAAGCGTAGTTTTTGTTGATGAGATTGATTCACTCTTAAGCCAAAGAAGTGATAATGAGAATGAAGGGAGTCGAAGGATAAAAACTGAATTTTTAGTCCAGTTTGATGGGGCAAGCACCTCCCAAGATGATAATATACTAGTGATTGGAGCAACAAATAGGCCGCATGAGATTGATGAGGCGGCGAGGCGGAGGCTTGTTAAGAGGATATATGTGCCCCTGCCCTGTTTTGAAGCGCGTAAAACTATCATAAAGAATTTGATGCAAAATTTGGACAATACACTCAAAAATGAAAATTATGATGAAATTTCAAAAATGACGAGTGGGTATTCCGGGTCTGATATTTATAATTTGTGTAGAGAAGCATCCATGGAGCCGATTAGGGAGATCAAGGATATTTCAAAAGTGGAATTCGGGGCAGCGAGGGCAATTGTCAAGGATGACTTTATAAATGCGATGCGGCAAATCAGGAAGAGTGTTTCTGAGAAGGATCTGAAGGGGTATGTGGAGTGGAATGCAAGCTACGGATCCATAAGCCAAACAGAAATATAAAGTAATAATAGTTTTATTATTGATAGGGTCTTCTTTTTTTATTTATTTATTTATTTTTGTTTGTTAATTTTATTTTTGTTAGGGCGTAATATTTATTTGTTTCTTTAGTTTATTATTTTTTTAATGTTTTTTAATTTATAATTGTTAGGGTGGTTTATTTATTTATTTGTTTTTTAATTTTATTATTATGATACAGAATATAATTATTATTTTTATACGTATATTTATTTTCACAATATCATTTAAACTAGTAATATTCCATATCCTATTTATATTCCCCATATTGTATTCATTTCCTTACGAATCTCTTCATCTTTCTTTTGGCTTCATTATACGTGATTGTCTTTTTAGGCGCAGTTGTACTTCTATTATATGTCGTGTTTTTCATTAAATCATCAGTCTGTATTTCATTGTTAGTTGTGTTATCATCATCTGATATTTCCATTTTACCAGTTATCTTTTTTCCAGGGACTATATATGCACATGTAAATTTATCTATGGTCCTTACTATTTTCTCCTTTAGGTGTCCTTTCTGTATCATTGATCTTATCAATCTTTCTATTAGTCCTCTTTTTAGTGTGCTTCCATTCCCGTACTCCTTGTTATTTGTATAATTTAAACTCTTAATATTTTTGCTTCCTCTGTATATATCTGTGATCCCTATTTGTGTCAACTCTTGGTTCCTTGATACAAAATTAAATATTTCTTTTGCATGCCCTGTTAGATCTAACAAGGAAATAGATTTCCCACTCCTCATTCTATTCTCACAGTTATCACATGTATTCTTACAATCCTTCGGCGGGAAGTTCTCTCCAAAATGAGACAGCACCTGTGTCCTCCTGCAGTCAGTCCCATTATCACAATACTGGATCACATTTCTTAAATCCTCTTTCTGTCTATTTTTATTTGCCTGGGGCGTGATTCCCTTTTGTATCATAAACTCAATCTTGTTTTTGTCTGCATAGTTGTAATATAATATACATACAGCCTCAAATCCGTCTCTTCCTGCCCTGCCTGTCTCTTGGTAATATCCCTCTAGTGATTTTGGGAGTGAGTAGTGGATTACAAATCTCACGTCCTTTTTATCAATCCCCATTCCGAATGCAATTGTCGCCACTATGATCTTGAAATCTCCCTTAGCCCATTTTGACTGTACATCTACTCTTTCTGCCTTGCTTAGTCCTGCGTGGTAGAATCTTGTTTTTTGGGAGTATCTATCATTAAACCTCTCGCTTATCATCTCTGTCTCTTTCTTTGATGTGCAGTATATAATTCCGCAGCTGTTCGCGTAGTGCGATGATATGAATGATACAATGTCTGTGTCTACTGATTTTGTCTTTTTCCTTACATAGTATTTTAAGTTTGGTCTGTTGAAGCTCATTTTAAATATATTTACTTTCCTCATGTTTAGTGTTGATACAATGTCCTGCTGCACCTTCGGGGATGCAGTGGCTGTTAGTGCTATCAGGGGCACCCTTTTATTTCCGAATACATTCGCGAGTGTGTTTCCCACTTCCTTATAGTCGGGCCTGAAATCATGTCCCCATTGGGATACACAGTGGGCCTCATCAATAACTATCCTTGCTATGTTGAGTGTTGCTAATATGCTCTGGAATCGTGTGTTCTGTACAATGAGTTCAGGGGTGACATAGAATATTTTGACAAGGCCACTCCCCAGGTTGTCCCACACAAGCTGTCTCTCTGAGGTACTAAGCTGACTTGATATAAACAGGGCGGGGATATTGCGCATAAGAAGGGCCTTGACCTGATCCTGGATTAAGCTAAGTAGGGGTGATACTACAATAGTAAGACCTTCTTTCATTATTGCTGGGAGCTGGAATGTAAGTGATTTCCCACCCCCAGTTGGCATTAATACAAATACATCTTCGTCCCTCAGTGATGCCTCAATGATCTCCTTCTGGTTCTGCCTGAATTTAGGGAGATGGAATACGCTGCGCAGTACCTTCAATGGTAAGTCCAGTACTGGCTCCTGGGTGGGCGGGACACAATCAAAATCATCAATAGTATTGTTGATTGCTATGTCCTCTGCAATGGGCGGCATATATTCATATCCGTCACTGAGCATCCTATTTGTTGTGGGTGGAACACACTCATAATCATTATATGGTTTATTATTATATGGTTCATTATTGTATGGTGCATTGTTATACGGTGTATTATTGTATGGCTCATTGTTATATTGTTCATTATTATATGTTTTGTTTTTAGTGGCCGGTACATGTTCATACTCATACATGTCATTCCTGGGCATTTTGTTAAAAGTCGGTGGCGCATATTCATATCCTGTTCCTGGGGATTTTCTTGTATTAGTTGGTACGTAATTATTTTGTTCATTCTCTATTCTATTTGTCATGGTGTACTGACTCTCATATAATATTCTTGTAAATTTATCTTCATTCTCCTGCCTTATATTTGATTCATTAATTGGTTTCTCTTTTATATCACTTTTATTGCCTATTAAGTTTCTTGTGTGCATATTTACTATTTCTTCAAAATCATCATCAATTAATGCTATTTCATTTATCATAATTGTATTTTTAGATGATAACTCCATAATGTCTTCTTCTTTCATAATGTCCTCTTTTTTCACAATGCCCCCTTCGTATATAATATTATTTGCGTTTTTATTTTTTCGCTCCTTTATGGTCTTCTTAATCTCGTTTGTCTCTCTAAAATCTTCCTCTGTGTTCATTGATACTCCTGCAGTCTCTAATATCTGCATGAATCTCTCATCACTGCGCTCATCTACCTCTTTTAATTTTGTCCTCCCGTTATTCATGCATTTATTTATTTCCGAATCTTTAATAGTGGGTTTCGCAAAGCTATAAACTTCCTTAATGTCATCCAGGACATCATCCTCATATCTTGCCTTCACTGGGACATCATTCTGCTGTTCAAAATATAGGCTTACATGGCTCGTGCTATGCAAAGTGCCGGCTGATCTGCATTTTTTACCCGCGGGTGCAAGTGACAATGAAATTATATCGTCGCTCAAAAGACTCTTACGGGTTAAATTGTTTCTTTGCTGCTCAACATGTTTTATATTATTATTTTGCGAGGTTTCTAAATTTAAATCACCTTGTTCCAATACTCTTTTTGTGTTCATACTCTTATTATTTGTTAGTGACATGGTGTTATTGTCTTGACTGTCACTAAAGACATGGCTGTTAAATATTTCATCGCTCTCAAGGGAATCATCTTCCTTATTTAATTTAGAAAGACACTCAATATCATCATCCTCAAAGTCATTATGCTCGGCTGTTTTTAACTCTACTATATCATCCAATTCACTATTCTCTTGTGTGTCTAGATCTATTATTGATTTCCTCATTTTCCCCGCTGACCCTCGTTCGGACCTATCGCGCTTCTTCATTCTTTTAATTGGGGTACTGTTAATTTCTTTATAAGGCTGTCCTACCTTCTGCGTACAGTAGTCATTGAAATCTTCCATATTGTTTAAAAAATGATTCGTAATATCAGCTTGTGCTACCATATCTTCTTCAATATTTACGATTTGTTCAATCCTTTTTTCTTGTTGTATATTTTTATTCTGTTGTATATTTTTATCCTGTTGTATATTTTTCTCCTGGCTTATTGCTCCATATGCGACATTTCTACTTCTTGCATTAGCAGTGGGTTTTGATTTTTTTCCCGCCATCGGATTTACATATTGTGAGTTTCTTGGTGTTCTAGATCTTGTGGGCATTTCACTAGTAAACCCTTTGCTAATATTGGGCGGATCAAATTTATTTGGCACGATTCTCTTGGTTGGTTCGCTATCACTGTCTTCCGCTCCGCTCTTTTTGTCATTTACATCTAAACATGCAGAGAGGAAATCGTCGTCTGATTCGATCTTGTACTTCTTCATTTGAATAAAAATGATTTAAGAAGGGTTGTGAAATACATTCCTAAATGAAAATTTTGAAAAAAACGAATTATGATAGAAAGTATAAATATGTTATTAAAGTGGATTTACTAATACAAGAATATTATACATTGATAAATTTGGGAATATAAATATAGAAAAAATAATAAATTTCGCTATAAGAAAAAATATGTATATTAATAGTATAGTTTATTACGAAAACCATAAATCTAAGTATGCAATGTATATAAGGCGTGTCCACGATTACGCATATAAGTAAAATTATAAAACAAAAATGTAAATACATATATGTTTTTTCATTTTTACATATATGTAAATTTTACATACAAGGGCTATTTTTTGTAAAATTTACATACATGTAACGGTTTTACATATATGTACTTTTGTGGACGGGTTTTTATGCATAAAATACATATAAGAAATATTTACTTATGTGTAAAGTGTTTAATGTTATTCTACAGCGGATTAGAGAAATTTAAAGTGTTAAATTTGTAGTAATGTTATGCATAATATTATTTAAATTATAGAAGCGGCTTTTTATGGACCTTTAAATCGTGTTTAAAGTACATTTAGTGACAAAAACTAAATATATGAGAAATCATGGACACGCCTTAAGTGTTTAAAAGATTGTTTACTAAAATTTACGCCAACATAATAATGTTATAAAATGGTTCTCCTGAATAACATTTTCCCTTTTTGTTTATTTTTTTGCCCCATATGATTTTTTAGATTTACAGAAATTAAACTATAACAGAATGAAGCTGAACATAATTCTTTAAGGATGAACAAGAATTCCTTTTGGAAAAAGTCGAATTTATACAAATTATAAGATGTCGAGAATAAAGTGAACGCAATTAGAGAATATTGAATATACAGAGGTGGTCGAATTTAAGTCAATATTTGCTAAAAGAATTGCACTTCACAAACTTTTTAAACATTAAAGCACCCATATATATTAATAGATTTACAAAAACTAGAAAATTCTAATTTTTTTTAGGTAGATATTTATTTTTTTTAAAAATGAAAAAAACCTCATTTTCTTTCAAAATCTCCCAGATCTTAAAATCTTTTGATATAGTAGATTATCTTTGTAGAATATACTGCTTTAATGTTTAAAAATATGGTGCAGTCCGGGTATTAGGAATTCCGGGTATTTGGATTCCGGGTATTTGGAATTCTGGATATTTGGAATTCCGGGTATTTGGAATTGCGGATTGTTGGAATTCCGTATATTTGGAATTCCGGATATTTGGAATTCCGGGTATTTGGAATTCCGGGTATTTGGAATATTAAATAATTAAATGTATTGTAGTATGTAGAATTGCAGTAAAACAAAAAGTAAGTTATAATAGCACGAAACAATAAACAAAGTAAAAATCACATATAACATAGCACAATCCTAATTTATAAAAAGACCGCCAAAAAATAAAGTTTTGTCTATACTGATTAACTGATTATAAATCTTAGGATGCATAGAATAAATAAGTGTAGTATATGTATTTTAGAAGTTTTGCCAGCATAAGTCAAAATAAAACTTTCTCAAAAGACGATAAGCATATGTAAGAATACACCCGTGTGTGTTTTATTAATGACATATAAAACTACAAAAAAACATTAAAATGTAGCAAATATATGCATTAGTTGCAATAAATAGGCGAAAATAGTAACAATTGTAAGTTGTTTGCTTCTACTTATATATAAAAAGTGCACATTTAAACCCGAAGGTATATATGGGAATATTATATACATATGTATGTTAACTTTTAATATACATGTCATCTAAAAATAACGAAAATTACACAGCCTCAGGATACCAAAAGAAAGTAATACAAAATAAGATTGTAAGTTTTTTTATTAAAATTTGTCTTGCGTTGCTGATCTCGTATTATGCTCTTTTTATATATGAAATATGCTAAATATCGTTTTAAAAAAAAAGCAAGTATGCAAATATTCTTAAGTAAATAATGTAAGATTTAATCTCAGAACATAGACAAAAAACGTTTCGCTGTTTAATTGTGTAGAAACTTTAACAATTTTCAACCCTATCTATAGTGTATTGCTAAAAGCATCAGACGCAAATTATACACAACGAATTTTGCACCATCTGTAAATTTTTCATATTTCTATTTAATGCAGTAATTGTGTACATATTATAAAAAAAATTTGGGTTTGTAATTTTTTGGTTACATTTCTGTTATGATATTATGTAGGTTTAATCATATTATTTATAGTTATAATGCACAGATTTACTTATATAACTGCAACGTAAAACATAATATATGGTTCTTAAGCTATATAGTTTGCACAAAACCTTTTTAATTTTTGTTATAAATAAAACGAATTTCAATCAGAAAAAAAGAGTGAAAATAAACGCCGAGTATATTGAAGATCAATAAAAAAAAAGCTCGTAACTTTTTATGTATAATACATAAAGTGTACAATTTAAAAGGTTTATTTTATATTTATTGCGCAAAAAGAGCTTATTTTTATATCTAAAATGTGAAAACAATTGCAATTATTAACAAACCCTTTGTAAAAAGATGTTGCTTGAAGAAATTTGGTGACATCAAACTTTAAATTACAATTAACATGATCAAATTTTGTTAATTTATATTTTTATTTAAATATACGTAAACCGGGAACTCAAAACTTCACTATATTATTATCCCGAAAGCAAAATATTAGTAATTTCCAGTAATTGTATAGTATCAAAAATCAATCTATTTTTACGCACAATTATATTTTTCTTTTACAATACCATCCCTATAATAAATGGTCGTGTATCCAACCTTCGACTATTAGTAAATACGTAAATATAATTGAAAAATATATTTTATAGATATTCCTTGCAAATAAATTTATGATTTTTTTATGCGCACATCAAAATCTTTTTTTGTAATTTTAGGTAAAAGATATCTTTATTTTTAATGATTTCTGATAAAGTGTATTTGTTTTTTATATTTCTAATGTTTTTA
>JAQFYM010003935.1:0-16970 GCA_034694785.1 Agrenia bidenticulata | reverse complement strand
GGATTGTTATATTGACTTATCAGTTACTTTTTTATAATCGCTAAAAGACTGTTTTTGTACTCTACGAACATTAAATTTAACTTACAAACGGTGTTTACCCAGTCATGTTGTTTTTTGTGGTATCCGCAGTTTTTGAAATGTAGAAAAAACCTTTTTTTGTCAATAAGCAAACATAAAAATCTTTGTAAAAAAGTTCAAATTTACTGAGTGTTGATGTGCTTAAAAAATGTCAGTATGAATTGAATAAAGTTGTCAAATAAACCATAATCCCTGCAAGATTTTTTTTTGACTTTAATTAGTGAAATTTCATTTAAAATATATAAATACATGTGGAAAAAACATTAGCTAAAGACAAACTGTTAGCTAGAAAACAACTTTTAGGTTTATCTAGAACGTTGCGATAAGCTTTTTAGTTGCACGTCAAGCCATAAAATATACTTTGTTTTGTATTTTTTGTTTCTCGTAGATGTTTGTATAATTTTAAACCCTTCAGATGGTTGAGTGTACACAAGTCTTGGCATATTGCAGCTACTAAACGAAATTGCAATAAAAAAGGCAGCTTTTTTTTTTGTAAACACATAAGGGTGACTTTTGTAACTTGTGCAACTAAACATCCATCAAGTTTCGGTTCAGGATTAAAAACATAGCAACACAAACCAAATTCATGTGCAACTATAAAAAAAAACCGTACCAAAACTTGTTTATGGTTGCAAAACACTTAGTTATTTTTTTCTATCTAGCGTTTACATTCTATTATTAGTTTCTTAAGAGCAGATAAATTATCAAAAGTAATTTAAAAAATATACGGTGATAAAATGTCATAGGTGAATGTATAAAATATTACAATTTGTTGCTATTTTTTGCAAACAGAATTATTCAATCTTTATAGTTTTTTACTTGAGTATTATATCTTAAAGTATGCAAAATGTGCAAATCTTTCTTTTTGTTAGTCTTGGGATATAGCCAGTGGTACTAATCATAAGGCTCATGGCACAAGTAAAATCCCTATCCCTCCAGAGAACAAAAAAAGGCCAGATATTGCCACTTAAAGTATAATTAAGGGATGCAAAAGTTTTATGACAGTCCCTAGAAAACTTTTAAATCATTCTGCTTTAGATATAGCATATTGTTTTTACGCCTGTGTAAAAATATGTTTTAAGTTTTATTTTCCTGTGCTAAGGGGCCTATAAAAGTATTTTCCAACGCCCAGCTTTTACTTTAGAGGCCCTGGCAACACAATGGATGAGGCCGGGAGATCCGAAGGCTGTTTAGTAAAAGCGAAGAAAAAAATATATTTTTTAAATATTTGCACCGTTTGTACAGCTGACAAACTATCAGCGTTTGTACACAATCGAAAAAGCATGAGCAGTATATACCTGTCACTGCTAAAATACACGCCGCGCTTATCATAACACAAAAAGCCGCTGAAACAAAAAATACATATTTTTTTATATGTGCCAGGTCTTAATTCGGCAGAGTCGCGTAAATATATACTTTATTGTCAGTTTTATCTGTCGTATATAAAATCGATAATGGTTCTTTTTCTATACCAACACAACCTCTAGAAAAAAATACTCATACATCTGCTATTGTTTACCTTAGTAATGCACGAGCACGTACATTGTTATTATAGGCATGTATTTGTTTTTACCCATGGGTTATTTTTACTTATAATTTAGGGGTGGATTTGTCTCCCAAGGAAAAAATTCACTACCCATGGGTTAGAATTTTTAGAAATATTTTTTTTTCTACCCATGAGTTATTTAATACCCATGGATTTTTTTCAGCTAATCTTAAGCCCATAGGAAATTTTTTTATTACCCTTAGTAAAGATGAAGGAAACAATATGGACCTTTGAAAATATTATAAAGCTTGTCATAGCCCAAAACACAAGTACAATCCGAACAAAATTTCAAGCATCAAAAGGGAATGGTCATGCGCAAAATAGTCTTTGGAAATTTGTGATAGATGAGGCAGATTTGTCATGCAGTGGTGAAGAGGGCAGATAGAGGTATAACGCGCTCCTTAAAGAATAAAGGAAGCAGAGTGTGCTGAGAAACAAAACAGGAGAAGGAAAGATAAAGTGTTATTTATACCAACTAATGAAAGATGAGTGTTTCGAAGGTAGAGAGATCTCTCCTGTGTGTGCTGCAGATTCAGAGCAAAATGTAAAAGTTTTTGTGCCTACATTAAAAGGAAAATAATTCTGAGATAACCGAAGCACTGAATGTTCACCTATGCCGAAAAAATCAAGAAATCTGATGTGTTTTTAGATAGAATGTGTGATGTGTTCGAAAAAAGAAACAAAAACATGGAAGAAAAAGAGAATATGAAAAAATATGCAGTTGAAAATGATATTATTAATCTGAAGAATGAGTTCTATTAAATCAAAGAACAAACCAAAAATATTACTGAAATGAATACGTAGATGTTTGAGATACTTAAGAAGATAAATGAAAATCAAAGGTAATAAAAGGAGACTACAAATTAACTTGTTAGCGTTGTATAGTATTTTTCTTTTTAGTCGGTCAAAATAAAAAACATTAATAAATAATAATATATAATCATACACCAAAAAAAAATATATTTACGCAAACCTTTACATAATAATTTAGAACTATTTAACTCTTAATTTGGGCAATCAAATAATACTTAATCATGCAGCACGTAAACAAAATATTTCTATATATTTCTTTTTCCCTATTTTTTATCCTTCCACTAAACAGTCGAAATTCATACTATATTGCACCTATCGCACATTCTATTTGTATTCTTTGCAATGTTATTATACTATTATATATACAATCCTTAACTGTAGATGGTACCTTTTTAGGAGTTTGTAATGTTGGGGTGCTCGGGTAAGCACTGTCAGCTTTTAGATGATATCCAAAAGGCAATGTATTATTAACATACTTTAAAATCTCTGACAGTCTGTACAAAAACGCGTCATGGCTACTTCCATAGCAAAGGCTTATATAAGTAGCGAATTTTACTTGTAAAATCGCAACCACTTAAAAAGTTAACAGAATTATGATTTTCTATTAACATATCTATTGGATTCACCGTTGGTGCATTTATCTCGATATGACTTCCATCAATGGCCATTATTGACCTTCTTACTCTGAATATTGTTGAAACCCTGAGCTTAATATTTCATATTCATCCGGTTTTGGCAAACTTAAAAACATACTTGTATGCTCTAAAAAGATAGATGTATTTTTAGATATTCCTTTCTTATATACACCTTGGATCTTTCACTTTTTTGTCCAATATCTTTTTAGATAATAGATCGAGAGGATTAATATAAAAATATACATAAATATTCCTTTAAAACATGTTTTAAATAATTGCTTGTTTTTTCCATTAACAAGTTAACCAAATACTCGAAATCATCTCTATTCATTCGAAAATCATTTTGAAATTGCTTATCAATCATGTTTTCAAGATCCCTTGGTCTCCAATCTAGTGAATATATGTACTGATTTTTTATTTTAAAATACAGAAATATAAATAATAGTTCCTCTTCATCATTGGTTACAAAATCAAAATTTATGTAAGGGGTACATAGAATAAAAAAAAAAAAAAAAAACACGAAATTTTTACTTTTCATGGTTTACTAGGATTGCCTATATCTACAATGTGGACATTCCGATATTTTTTTACAATTTCAAGCCAACTAAAAAATCAGGACACTATTAAAATTGTTTGTTGTGTAAATATGGTATTAGATAGTGCTGTCAACTACAAAACACATTACAAATGCAAAACAGGCCATTAAAGTAGATTTACCGATTGAAATATACATGTAAATTCTATTTCTACTTCATCGTGTTAAGGTTTTTAGCTACCGCCGAACTATATTAAATAAGGTGTTATATACTTGATAAGTATGTTTATCTGCTAATTATGCATTCATCGCGAATAATGTATATGGTTTTCTGCTTTTATGTATACATTGTATCTTGGAACTTATCATAATTTTTGTGTTTTCGCCTTTATCTATGGGTTCCCATAGTTGTAAAAATAGTTTTTTTGTACCCCGTGGGTTTCCATGGCATATAAATGTTCGTGGTTATAAAATTTTACCCATAGGGGAAAACAAATACATGCCCTATATGTGTTATATTTTTCTAGATATATTTGTCTTACACTACATTTTTTTTTTACTTTATGCAGGCATTTTGTCATATTTTTTATCCCATCCCAAATGGAACTGGGACGGGATGGGATCACAAATAAGATTTTTTGTGTTGCTTATTAGCATCCCAATACTTATCATTGTCAACCTCTAGTCAAGACAACCCGTTTTCCGAATACAAAGTATGAAGGCATTTTTACAAAATCCAATTGTAGAGTCGAGGCATAGACAGCTATGATCTTAGCCAAACAATTGATCAAAAGCAAAGTTTTACCTTGTATTTGTCTTTTGGTTTTTATTTAAAACACACATGTTTGGAAAATTATAGTAATCTTGCATTTACTAAGTCGGTAAGAGATGTTTGGGTTAGAAAATATAACAGTGTATTGTTTAGCATCACAAAATTTGCATTTGCGTATGCAGATATTTACATGAAATGATTGTAAACATTGCATAGATGTTTAATACAATATTTGTGTTGTAATATCATGTTTAAATCAAACCAAAGGTTCCATTTTGCATAAATTATTTTTACTTATGGCAAGCCTTTTATTCTATAAATTAGTGATAAAACCCACTACAGCGTACAGCAACAAAAAAAAATGTTTTAAGTCTGTAAACAATGTAATAAAAACTATACATAATAAGACCAACTTACCCTCATGCTCTTCTTTGCTATATTGGTCGAAACCCTACTCGCTTGTATAAAAAACTTTTTTCTGTTGCTGTTGCGCATCTATAAGCAGTATAAAAAACTAGATCAGCATAGTTTCCTAAGACTCACAAAGCAAATGAAATGTAAATTAATGTGTTTTCTTCCGTTCCAAACAGTTCACAGGCTTCGCTTATGCAACAATATTTTTATCGATATTGAGCTTGACATAAGATTTTTTTTTAGTGTCTTTGCTACAAGATTGTGCAAAAATGCGACATACCACATACATTTTTTGCTGTAATAACGTGCATGCATCTATATCGGTACCTTGTTCATTGAAATCTTATATGTGACTTATCTACAGCTACAAACGTTTTTAAAACGCTCAACATCATGGTGTTTACAAAAAAAAAACAAGCGTTCTGTATGGTAACCAAAAACTGAATTTTTTTTGCAGATTGCCCGCGAAAAATGGGTAACAAGATTAAAAGAAAAGTGAAGAGGAAGGAATCTTGATGGTCTTGTGTTGAAAGCAACATATAAGGTATATTTATAAATTTCAGCCGCTTAAATTAGCTGATTATTGTTTTTATATTATTTTAAATATAAAAGTTTCACTAATTCTAAATCTAGATATTTAATTATTTGCATACATATATGTTACATAAGTCCAAACCGTATAGAAAAAAAAATTTACTTTTATCAATAACAGTGCAATACCATGGTAGCCGGTATACAATTGTAGTACTTTGGTATTCTAGAAAAATTATGCAGCAAAGAAAAGTTTTCTTATAATGAAAATGACTACTTGCTTAATACCCTTTTAACAACTAAAAGTCAGTATTAGATTTTTTAGTTCTTACAGAAAGTTGACTATTGGTTTGGCTTAAAAGGTATCAAAAATCTTAGCAGTTCAAAAAGATGAAAAAAAATAAATTTTTGTCATACAGTACAATTAAAAAGCATTTGTCTTGTCTTTGTATTTGGGATTTTTGTTTTTATGTCTACATTTTTCTGTATTTGCATAATAAGAAGTTGTAATTTTATTTAAAATATATAATAAAAAGAGATTAAAATACTATTAAATTTTTAAAATTAGCAAACTATAATATTTGCCAAGATTTTTGCTTTTTAAAATTGTTTTTAGTGTAATTATTTACGTTTGCTCGATCAGCAAAAAACGGTTTCTAAGTTTGACGCATAAACTAAAAAAAAATTTACATGTAGCTACTTAAAACAAAAATTTTTTGAAAAATATTTAAGTTTTTTACAATTTTTTTTCGACATCTGCAAAAAACACGGTCCGCTATAGCTACTGACAATTTTGTATCTTAAGTTATCTACATTTAAAAACATCATGATTTTATGTCTTTGAACTCTCTGAAAGATTTATAAGAGTTTCTCTGTACGCTTTACTCTGTCAACAAATGTTTCGAAATTTCAATGGTTTATTTTACTGGAATTACGGTTAACAGACTTCATATCTTTGTAATAAAATATTTACGCTAGACAAAAAAACTTGTTTATGTCATTTTCTGTAAATTAAAAGACAAAAAAATCTTCTTTGTATGTGTCAATCATGTATAAAGAAAACACTTTTTTGCATTTATGCTACTTAGAGCCGTATTTTTAGATGTATGCCATTGCGGTCTTTTAAAAGGTAGCCATTGCACACTTGCATTTGTATTGTTTTATTACCACTCCACTGACATCTTTTTAGAATTGAGTGTTTTATTCACTTTTTAAATTACACAGGAACAGCCGAAGTTAATTCATACACTACGCGTACACAATAAATATTATACTAGTAACAGCAATGACCGATTGCATAACTACTGCCAGCTTTCTGTGTAAAATTTGTTTACGAATGCAGATTTTACTATACTCATATAAATACAAGCCGTTTACGTGCTTCAGTATGTAGACAGGAATACGACAAAAATGCGTGTATTCTATTCTCAACGGGTGGTAATGCGCATTTATTGACTTTTCTCGTTGTACGCCGCAATGTAAACAACAAATAGATATTTAATGTTTTCGCAAATATTGCATCACATATTTCATTTTTTTTAAATTTTTATACTTTAAAAACAGTTTTAATAGCTTTTTTTATATTAATTTATGCTCTGTTTGTTTTTTCGGCGTACATGCTTACTAATATTCATAATGTGAAAAACACATTTTTACAAAAACCTCGTATAAAAGGCTTAAGGCCATACTCAATTGTGTTTTGTGTCTTTGTGTTGTCAGTAAAAGCCGCGCAAATTTATGTGTTTGCTGCTCATATAGATGTTGAAACCTTGTACATGCCATTCTAGTTGTCTGTATTGTTATGTGTGTAGTACAAAGACAAAAATAATTGAACCTGTTTTGTCTGATATTATTTCTAAACACCTTTTTATTTAAATGACGCTTCCATTGCAAGCCGAAAGAAAACAAAACACTTTACTGTGTCTGTCTAGCTAATTAAATGCTCGGTACATCATTTGCGCTACCATTCCCTGTTCCTATTTCTTTTTGACATAACTGCGTCGAATCGATATGCTTGTATGGCTCGCTGCAAATTTGTGCATGAAATGCAGGTATAAGAAAAACTACATAATATTTTGTATAATTATCATGCGTTTTTTTTTGTTCAAATTCGGCTATATGAAGAATCTTAAAGCCCTATTGTATTTTTCAAGTATTAATGTTTTGCATAAGTTAGAAACAAACGCAGATCAATCGTTTTGTGTTACCAAAATCACTTGTTACGTCGCTAAGTGGACATAACAATCCTACATTTTGCATGATTTAGCTATTTTTCTGTTACTTTCTGCTTATTTATTATTAAATATACTTTCTACTTCAGTGATTTGCATGCGCAGGTGCTGTTGCGTGCAGAGACTTTTTATCACTTTTTATTGCATGCAGTAAGCATACATACAATGTCTGTATATCATGCCAACTATAAAAAGGTATACTAGCGCTACATGCAATCAAGTAAAATACTTTTAAAATTGCTTACAAGCAGGTATAAAGCACGTCTGCGAGATCTTTGCGTAAACTATAATAATAAACGTGCCGCAAATGAACAATTTGTGTTTTTTGTTAAAAAACTCCGCAAGGTAGTTTTCTTTTGTGTTTCACTGCACATTAAAATTGTGTGAGAATCGACTATAGGCATAAAAGCCCGAAAAAACAAACTGTAAATTTTTTTGTTAACGCAAGCAACCTAAGCACTCCTAATTTAGGGAAAAAACATTTTTATGCATAGGTTTTCCTACTTATTTAAAAAAAACATATCACTTCGTATTGCATGTGTGTAGTACTACGTTATAATTGTATGCTGTTGCTGATTGCGTTTTTAATTGCAACCAATTCGGTTTTTTGGTACCAAAAAAATACAAAAATCTTTGCGTTATACAAAAAAATATAGTTTAAATGTAAACAATCTAAATTGAGATTTTTACGTTTTTTTATACGTAGTTTATATCTTCAACATAAATGCGTAATTTGTATACAACAGATATGTTCTTCGTTTTTGTTAAAAATTTCCTGTAATTTTTTTTGCTTCCAGAGTAGCTTATATAAAGAAAAGATAAAATTAAAAAAGAAAAAAAAACAAATGCAACACCCATTTTCATGGCAGTTTATACTTATAGAAGTATGATCTTACATATAAAATTTTTTTCTTGCTTTTGTTTCATATTTGGTTGCAAAATATCCGAAAACATTGAAGACAAAAAACGACACACACGATATTCGCATCGTTATGCAAACTTTGACAACATATTTTCTTTTTTCAGTTTATATCAGAATCTCTTTTTTTAATCTATCAAGAAAAAAAAAATGCGGTTTTTATACGATTTAAGCATATACGTATTAAGATACAACAACACATATGCATACCATATGTTTTTTTTGGGCAGGCTTTTGCTGTCTCGTTGAACATTAATTATATTGTTTGGCACGAATTACTTTAATCTTTTAGTTTAAACTAAATGTTAAAAGGACGTTTTAAATTTAAAAACAAATCTGTAATATTATTGAATATGTTATTTTATAATAATTCTTTTTATGTTACACTCTTGCGTTTTTCTTTTGCAATAAATCAACCCTGTAATATATTTGAATACCCAATAATTGAATTTTTATGTCGACATAACAACGGGGTAAAAATCTGTCAAACCCATGTACCACAACCTTGGTACAAAAAATGCTTTCATGTCAAACATTTTGCAGCCTGTGCCTTATACCGGCTGGTTATGATAATGAAGTTAACTTTTCTGATGTTGCCTTCCCTAAATTAAAAAAAGTTTCGATAATAAGGTCAGTCATTTATCAATTAATATATTTTTAGGAATAATTTTTTAATAAAGTCTCGAAAACATTGCTAGAATGTATTTATCCCTAGCGTTATTATCGAGCCTATACGATAAATGCACTTTCATATTTTTTAGATAGTTTACAATCTCGAAAACATTTATAATGTAGTTTTGTATATTTTCGCCATATAAAAGTATGTGTAAAGAAAAATAATACTATAACATAAAGCTTAATACTTGCTAGTATTAACCAGCCTCGTTCTGTTTTTTATACGTCTTTATACTATTTTAAAAACTTAAAAAAGATTTTTAGTATAATGCCACTAAAAACCTGCTAGAAAACACTTGGTTTATTAGAGAAAAAAACGCTTTCGTATAATTTTTTACTTCGGCAAAAAAATCAAACACAATTATGAGAATAGAGAAATAAATCAATACAATTTAAATCATAAAAAAGATATTCTACAAAATCATATACTAATTTTAACTAGGCATTATCAGCTTAACTGCTTAATACAATACGTTTTTAAAATAGATTAGATTAACTTTATCAGAAATAGTACTTTTTATTAGGCGTTATTATTTTAACTGCATAAGTGTGACCAGAGACGGATCTACGCTATGGCGCTATGCGCTGGCGCCCCCGGCCCCAAAAAAAAAAAATTCTTTTTAGTGGACAAAAATTTATGCGATTTATTTTGTTTATTGGTGTTTTTATCTTTTTACTTTATGAAAAAACTGTTTTTTACTTCACAATATACGGTACATTACTATCATAGCCAAGTGCCTTTTAGTTTGTTTTATCGCAAAACACGTAAGTTTTTTTAAAATAAAACATTATTGTATAATTTTTTTGACAAGTAAAAACAGTTTATAATAAAGGCAGATACAAAGGGTACTATACATAATTTTTACTCTATTTATACTGTTTTATACAAAAAAGAATACTAATAATAGAACATGGTTAAAAATGTTGACGGGGTAAGCAGAAAAAAACCTAAAACATTAAAGGCGTTAGTTTTTTTTTGTATAAAAAGATGACAAGTTGTTATAAAAATACTTCGATAAGTATTGACACATAAACAGAAGCGAAATTAGACATCTAGGGGCCCATGGCGCAAATTTTTATGCAAAATTAATATGGTACAGATTTTTTTAGCGTTAGATAGAAAATTTATATTATGTTGTTTATTAATATTTTTTTAATTATACTACAAACCGATTTATGCAATTGGTTGGGTATTCGGATACAAATACAAGGTTGTAGTAAGCTTTTACAAGGATTCAAAATTGTTTATTGAAAATTTATACAACTAAAAGCATATATTAAATATTCATTTATAGTAAATTAATTTCAGCGGGTACAATAGATTTTTTTTGCAAAAAGGCCATTCAAAAATAAATGAGGATAATAAACAATAAACTATAATATACTTTATACTCTCTAAAGACAAACAATACTAACTGGGGTCTTAGACGAGCCCTAAAAACTTGTTTTATGATAAAAATTAGCTAATGTAATGTTTTTTAAGTAGCAATTCTACAGCAAATCATGTTATATTTTGCTAAAGTTTTATTTTATTTTTTACAATAAAACAAAACCGTGTTACTGTTTTTTGAAAACTACCAATTTGGACTATGTTAAACACAAATCGCAAATGATGGATAATAAAAACAACACAAATACCGTATTGTAGACTATAAATGATAATATAACTTGCCAAATACAATACCAAATACTACAATTTTTTAATTTACAAACCGGTAATTATTTACAAAATCGACAGTCCTCTTGTTACAGATAGATACGTCGCACGCAGTACAGGAATATTGTTATCCTTTAGTATGCAAAAAAAAAATCAAAGTAAAACTTATTGACGTTTGTTGATGGTTATAAAAAAAAACGCATGTATAAGTTTACTAAAAAATAACGTTACAAAATGTATTATTGCGTTTGCGTAGCGCTTTTCTAACATAAAAAATCTAAAAATGAACTCTTTTTGTTTACAAAACCTGATAAATTCTTCCTTTGCCGTCTTTAGGTGTCCCCAACCGCAATTATAACTAGTAAACAGCGTTTAATTACTAATATCTATAATATCAACGAAAATGCAATATACGGTTAACGATGACTTTTTTGTCTAATAAAAAATCTAACAAAGCCAATTATATCGCAAAACAAGGCAAACTACCTAAAATGCAAAAAACATGGATAAAAAGCACAAAACAACATAAAAGTATAATAAAACCCTAAAAAATATATCAAAACCTGTGCAGTCATACAAAACAAGGTTCTAGTTTGATCTTAAAGAATACAAACATAAAAATGTAAAATAATCAATGCGTAAACTGCCAAAAGTATATGTTTATAAATTTTTATGTATTTTTTGTTTTTTTTTATGTGGATGTTTGTTAGTCTGATATGCTATATCTGTGTCTGTTATTGCTGCTGTGTTTTTATATTACTTTTGCTGATAAATGTCAAGTTTTTTTTTTTTTTTATAAAATAAACCTATCCAAAATCAGCGTACACAGCAGAGGCGGATTTACATTTTTGGCGACCCGGGTGCACTTTTTTTTTTAATTTTTTTAATGGTAGACAGTAATCCAATCAAAAAATCTTTATTGCTGTAAATGCCTTTTTTAAATTTTTGGCTTGTGCTCTATTAGTCTGCAAAAAAACTACCGTGTTTTTTGGCGGTTATTTATTATATTTTTTTATGTAAACAACAATAAATTTTAAAAAAGTATACATAGAATCCAAAGAACATATAAAGTATAACACACCGATAAAAATTAGTTGTTAACAATTGGGGCGTTATTAATGTGCAGATAAACTAACAACTTGGGAAAATTATGGTCATTTTGCTACAATTTTTGTTTTTTCAAATAAAATTCCATACGATTCATTTCCTGTTTTGTCTATACTAAAAATAATATTAAAAAAATGTTTTTGAATTCCAAGCTTACTACATAATCGTCAAACGTACCTTACAATGGAATTTAAAAAAAAAACTTGAACGCAATTTCTACTATAAAAACTGCAAAAAAGCAAGTAATTTGTAGTTCAATAGTGACAAAGTGTACTTTAAACAAAAAAATAAACAAGGTCGACACGTTTGCAACATACACATGTTCATTATAAAATTTTAATATTTATTTAAAAAAATAAAGCGTTTTTTATAAGCACGATTTAAACTATCATAAAAGATTGTCTTTTTATTTAAGCGCTAAAACGCAGTATATAAAAAGCAAAAAACGTGCGATTCATATGTTTTATGGTTCGAAATTGCAAAGAGGTACAACATGGAATAAATAATTGTAGTGAGCAAACTTGCACGAATCACAGTAACCAAGTCGCTTTTACTATATCTGCAACTATAACATACCTTATTGTTTTACAAAAGTGCTTTTAAGACCAAAAACTCAATCATTTAGTTTCTTATAAAAAACATTAAACATTAATTATTTGTTTAATTTTTTTGTTTGTCGTAATTTCGGATGATGTAAAAATAAGTGTGTAAAAAAAGTTTTGTACGAGAAATTATGCACAACTTTGTTGTATTTTCATATTTTACAGTGAGTATAATTAAATATCCATTTTTTTTACTATACAAGTTAAAAAAAGGTGTTCTTAAAAAATCTTGCATATTGAACATATAGATTTGCGAAATTTGCTTTTATAAATAAAAAAAACAAACCCGAATAAATTTAGATGCTTTTGTATTGATTTTTTTTTTCTAGAAAAATATTATTTTTGTACTTGCATAAACTAGTTCGTAAATTTTTTTTTAAAAAAACTAGTCTTAATAAAATAGGTTTTTAGGGCCGATTAAGCCGGAGCCTCTGGTGCCCATGCCCCCTGGGCACCTCCCCCCTAAATTCGCCGCTGATTGCAAAACAAAATCGTATAAACAATTGTTTTGTTTTTAAAAAGCGTAATGCTTCTGCATATAAACTTTTATTTCGTACCCTTTAACGTCTAGGACTATAAAGTCAGAATTTATTTCCTAGTAAAAACTAAAATGGGAAAATAGCATAGGAAACTAGTAATAAAATATAGTCTGAAAAAATATCTTTTGTTTCTCAGCACTTTGACATGTAATAGTAATTTACTTTTATCTAGAATTTTTGTGCGACGTTTGCTTAAGGAGTCGTTATTATAAATGTTTTAAAAATTTTACATTTAATTAGTTTTAAAAGCCGCTTCCTAAAAATATATGAGTACTAGGATCTGCTTCTTTAGAATGGTAAGAATTTTGGTATTTTTGAGTTTTATTTTTTTTGTGATATTTGTGCTTTTTTCCTGTTTTTGTAAACATTATATTAATCATAAATCCAACAATAATATAATTTAAAGATTTTTTTCTTATGTTTTTCTTTCTATACTATTTTCTGTGGTATAATTAGTATACCTAAGCTATAGGGATACCGAAACAGGTTATATTCCAGTTATTCCGCCTTTAAATCGGGTAGAAAATATAGGAGCTAAATGCGGAAAATGTTAAGTAAAAGAGTTAAAACATTACAAATAAAATTAATATAAAAATAGGAATAAGATACCATACTATACCCAGGGTACTCCAGTAACCGGTTTTTATAAAAGTTGGTTACGTAAAAACCGTTTTTGCGGTTTCGTTCCCGGTTAGCAGTAACCTGGTAGAGTACACAACCCTGGACTTTTTTTACCTAGAGCTAGTCTGTTTTTTTTTAAAAATGTGAGTAACAAGCGATTTACATCGACATAAATCTTATTTTTTTTCAAAACCTTATTTTTCGATTTTTTTACAAAAAATCAATACACAAAACAACCCCCCTTTTTAAATACAGGCGCAGTTCGTTTTCCAGGGGCTTGGGCTTGCCTTCACCCACCCTTTTCCCCCTCATAGCTAGGCCACTAATCCAGGGGCGTAGCTAAAGGGGGCAGGGGGGGGGGGGTAAACTCCTCCTTTTCAAAAATATTTTGCGCCTAAATTATTAGATGGGAATTTTTTGGTGCAGCGGTTTTTTGATAATAAAATACGAATTAAAAACATTAAAACGCAATTTTCTCAAAAATACACAATTAACATATGTAAAATATAAAATTATGTTTTAAGCAATTTTTAAAAAAATACAGACTACCCACCGGTAAAAATTCCTGGCTACGCCCCTGCACTGACCTGGTCACGTGGTATTTTATCGACAAAAATATTTTAATTATAAAAACATAAAACCGACTTTATATTGGGTAAAGGTCTATATTTTAAAGTTTGTGTAAATTAGTTTATTTTAAATTTATTTGATTTTAAGTGCTAGTAAGTTTTTGTTTATAAACCGGTTTTCGTAAAAAATTTATATTTTAAAGTATTACTTCGTGTATACAAACAATTTAACCAGTGGTGTAGCCAGGAATTTTTTAGAGGCGAGCACAAAAAAATTATTGAGCTAGAATTTATAAATAATTATTTTGTATTTTTTGTAAAAAATTCTAACTAAAAATTAAAAAAAAATTGAAAAGTTTTTTTTCGCATATTTTTAGCTTCAAAAAAAGACCGCACTCCTAAAATTACAGGCTGCACTGTTTTTTCTAGGGGATCCTGTGCACCCCTATGCCCCCCTGGCTACGCCACTGACTTTAACTGAACATTTTGAACCGTTTGTGACAAAAATAACTAAATAGTAGTAACAAAATTTATATCTTGTCCTTTTTGCCTACGTAAATTGTATCATTTTCGTGTAAAAATGAACTGTAATTTACTGATTATAAAGTCAAAAACATTTTTTTTTGTCATAAATCAATATAAATGTTAAATGTGAAGTGTATGAGCTTTAGGTATAGCAAAAATATAGTTAAAAAAACAGACAGTAAAAAAACAAGGAAATTTGGTAAATAGTGTAATATAATATAAAAAAACTAATCTATAAACTTCCAATCAAATATTTTACATATTTGTTATATTTCTAAGACGCTCTTTCTACTTAAAAAACCACTTTGCGCTGTTAAAACAATTAGACTTTTAAACATTCATTCATGATGGATATTAAACTATTACTGTTATAGATCTTTTTTTAATTTATATTTTTAATTTTTTGGGTATTTTTCCAAGTTGTTTACAACAGAATATATTATTTTAAAAAAATTCTATTTTCTACGGAATTATGTATATAAAACATCTATTACACCAACATTTTTTTTGTTTGAGCTTAAATCAATTTTTATCTTACAAATTTTTATTTTTTTAATAAGATTTTTAATGGTACCATTCTATGTTAGTTTTTTTACTAACGGTTACTTATTTTTTACTACGATACGACCGGTTATTAACAGTTAAAAAATAAACCAGCGAGTTACTTGGCGTACCCCGTACCAAACCAATAGTGCTAACCCTTACTACTCTTACACAAACCAAACCTAAGCAACATTTCGGCAAAGAAGGCTTTATATAATGAAAGAGGGTTAAGTATATGGGATAAAAGGAATTAGGGATTTTTTTTGTTATCTAAATATATTATTTCGCCACTTAATTCCATGACCCTATCCCCATTTATCTATTTACGGCCTTTAGTAGGGCCAATTTTTTTATAAATACCGCAATTTAATGGGCGGGGAGAACCAGACGTTTGCCAAAAACCTTATATGAGTTTTCAAAATGTAGACTTACCAAAAACTTTTTTAATATAGAATCTTGAAATTTTTTATTTTAAATGCATATTTTTGCAGAATTTTTCTGCATTTATGGTCCGCCCTTATAATAATAACATGTAAAGGCATATACTAACAGTATACGACTAAAATTTATTCTTTTTAACATATTATGTTGTTTAGAGTTTTGTCAAACACTATTTAAAAATTAAAAGAAAATATGTTCTCAAGATATCTATACAATGCCAGCACGTTACTGACATTCTTAAGTCTAAGGTGTCATTAGTAAAGGTTTTTATGTGGTCAACCTCGAAAAAATAATAGTATTATACAACTAATACAAATATTATTTTTTTTGGTCAAGCCATAACACAAATAAAGGGTACTCATCTTGTATAAATGTAACATATACGCAATATAAAGTGTACTGGGTGTTATATATATTATATGCAGTGGTGTTCGAGGCAGCTTTCTTGTTTCTTATATGTACCTTTTAAAGTATTTTTAGCCCCTATTTCCGGGTGATCAAGTGTTAATATAATAATTATGCTGTCGATAGAAGTTATCAATAAAGAAACCATAGAAAGCTCAAAATTCAATTGTTTAAGAGTGTAGAAAATGCATGGAATACTTACAAAACAATATTATTAAGTTTTAAGTACTAATACTTATATAATATTGTTTTTATTTTGCAACAACCGAAAAAATGTAGAATTTATTGTTAAATTATTTGTAAGATGCCATCTTTACACATACAATATTTTTCTTAATAGATAAAAGAATCAACAAAGGCTTATAAGCTAAAATAGTTAGCATTTATTGACATTTTTGTGGCTTTTTGGACAGCCCTAGTGATTACTATAACACGACTCGTATATATAGTGTAATTTCTAATTATAATTAAATGCTCTGAGAAATGTTTTGCTAGCATTTTTTTTTGTGGTTAAATTATTTTCCGTCAAGAATTTCATTTTTTTATTTTTTCATACAAATATTAAAATTGTATAGCTCTTATTGAAAATAAGATACATAATTCAGGGGTCCAAAAAAATGTTCAAATTAAATAAATCATTGGTCAAAATATATTAAAATGATCAAGACGAGAAAAGTATTCAAATTAAGTATTGTATTGTTTGTTAATTAAACAGACTTTATAACTAGGACTTTCGACCCGGCTCAAAATATCATTAATCTTTTTTTCAGATCATTAAAAAAATGATCGATCATAATCCGGATCATTTGGAT
>JAQFYM010003934.1:0-16971 GCA_034694785.1 Agrenia bidenticulata | reverse complement strand
TTGCTTGTAGTTTTAGTTGTTTTATTTTGCCATAAACCATATAAAAAAAATAATATTTTTCCATTATAATGTAAAATAAAAAAATAAAGACTTTTACAACGAAAATCGTGCACAACCAACAATAGTTTGTATATTAAAATATTACAACTGTTTTTTTTTGCGATTTAAACCAATCATAGACTCATTACAGCGCCAAAAGAAGATATGAGAGACGACAAGTTAAAAAACAGAGCAAATTCTGTATTTATATGATTTTTTAAGATACAATAATGCCAAAAAATCATTAGGGTACCAAAGCCCTATAGTACTACTGCCATAATGGTTATATTTTAAATGGCCAAAATGATCAGAAATCATTTTTTATATTTCATCTATATATATTTTTTATATTTTACTAAGATTTACAGTATGTTTTTTTTGCCTTTATGTATGACAATCGATTTAACCCATTTAATTCTGGTTTTTTTTGTCGTAGCCATACCAATCTAAGTAAATAAAAAAATGCGATTAATTTCAAATATACATATATTTGATATATCCTGCGCGAATAAAAAGTTTAAAACAAAAAAAAATCTTGTTAGCCAGGGTTACAATCTAAAATAAAAATATCATTTTTTTTTGGCCGATTTATACAGCCATACGTGGCCCCGTAAATTTTTTTGTCCACTCAATTTCTCAGGAATATTTTTTTAGTATATCGGTCATTATGGCCATTATGGTCGAAGATCAAAATAAAACGCCGCCAACAATTTATATACCATATTGGTATCCTGTAGAGGACTTTCTTTTGGCAAAAAAAACAAATATCGACAAACATATAACAGCAAATAGATAATTATCACGTGTATGTACTCAAAAAAAAGTCTATAAAGTTTATCTTTAAAAGTATCTTCTTTTACGTTTGAACAATAAAAAAAAATTTTTTTATAAAAAAATTACCCGCAAACGTATTCGCACTAGTATATATCAGTACATCTTAAACACTAAAGATTGATCTTATAAAGTTAAAAATAGAATAAAATAGACAAAAATAAAGCAAAAAATTTACTTTTAACTATAAAGTATTTTTTAACATCTTAAAGCTGTAGAAATTTTTTTTATCTTGTTTTCATGTTAACTCGGTTACCGCAAAAGACTATTTTGTATGTTATAAGCCCGATCCTTATTTTTTGTAAAATATGTTTTTACTTTGTAGCCATATTGTCAAAAATTAAAATTTTTCCTGTTTTTACCATCACATATACAAGAACTATAATTTATACTATTAGAATATTTAATTCATTGTAATTCATGCGATTTATCTCTATAAAGTTACTCGTGTATACTGTATATTTTTTCTTGTCTTTAAATATAGTTTTTAAACGCATTCCACAAAAAAAAAATAGATTAAAGGCTAAAAATACAAAAATCACAAAGTCATGCTTCCGGTAACTAAGATTTTAGTACTGGCCGTTAACTAAAACGATCTTCATTTCAAAAAACCACGTTATTATATATTTCATGTGTATTGGTTACATAAAAACAGAAAAGGTCATTTAATCAAATGCAGAAATATATGCATGTGCTAATTTTTTAACATATGAAGTTTTCAAAAGATAAAATTTTAAATAAGTTAGCATTTCCTAAGAAGTTTCACGTCTTTTCGTTTTACTAATTTTTGACAAAAAATTTCAAGGTATAAAAGTATTATAAGCAAGGTAGCTGCAATTAGGATTATTGTTATGCATTTAATTCTAGGACAAATTTAATGGAACGGACATTAAATTGCGAAAACTGTATATTACGGATTTCAAGTGTTTCTTTATCGTTTGGTTTGTTTTCCTAAACTCATCGTTATTACTTTTTAAACGATAAAATAGTTTTTTTTTGATTTATAAGTTATAAGTCTAAAAAATGCAAGTTTTAAATATACTGGTTCTACCAGATTTTTTTTTAGCGCTGTCTTTTGTAAAAGTGCTGACAAAAAAACAGTTATGCATTATCTAATACACTGTACTATTTTACATTTTCTCTCTTTGTAAACAAGTAATTTTATTATAAATTATTTCTTTTTCTTCCTCTGCATGGAAAAACAGTTTAATTTACTTGTTTTACACTATAAGACTATCTTGGTCGTTTTGATGTTTTCCAAAGTTAATTCAATGATATATTTTATTTTATTGTTTCCAAATATTGGTGATATTATTACATGTAAGATTAAGAAAGATTGCAATACAATACACTGTATAAACAATTAGCCTTTACAGTACAGTACAGTATTCTGGTAGAAATGCTAGCCCAATACTTTAATATACAAATTTCCGATGCATAAATGTTAACACCTTCTAGATCTTTAGAATAATTTAAATCGTTTTCATTAACCTAGTAAATTCTTGTTTAAAGTATCCAGGCACTACGTTATACCGCAACGATGTACATATCATAAATAAGAAATCTTATAATAGTTCTTTCTAACACTGTATTACCCCTTATATAAATTAATGTATAAGGCTTTTTTTTTCTTTTAAAAATCCGGTGGTTTTTCATATCACAGAAAAACACGTTAATTATTGTCTAAAAAAAATTATTTTCTATCGGTAATTCTATACAAAATGCATTACTTTTTTTGCAAATTAGTGTTCTCAAGAGAATAGTCTCTTGTAAATTATATAATTATGATTTATAGCTGAAGAATATTTGCATAATAATAACTTTTTTTTTCGAGCTATAACTTTTTAGTAAAACAAGCAATGTTATATCAATTATTATCCCTTTTTTGTTTCTAATTCTTGATATTAGTCTATTTTTTACCGTTATTTCGCTGCTCTATATTTTTTATAAATTTACCAAATTGAATATGTTTTATTTTTGGTGGTATTAATCTGTAATAATATTAAATTTTTTTTCATGATTTATTACGAGTTTTATTTTTTTTTGGAATAAAAGTGATTCTTGTATTTTCGAGTCCTTGATAAAAATAAAAAAACAAACTAAATACATGTTATTACTTAACACAAAACCATATTGCCGCAACTTTGAAAAAATAGAAAGTATTGACTTTTCATTGTTCTATGAACTTTCATATTATTTTAAAATCTAAAATGCAATATAATCGTAGTCAATAACACTCCAAAAATTTACCCTTTTTTTTATCCTTCCGCAAAACTTTATAACATATTCCGTAATTTTGTTTTTTTTTGTAATTCTGTTCGTGTAAAATATTTATACCAGAATCTATATTTTTTTTGTTTAATTTCATTTGAAATATTTTCTTGGTTTTTTGCGAGTTTCTTTTTTTTTATGTTCTCTTCATACGAATTTATCTTATTTTTAGTAATAGTTCTTAATTTTTTATGCAATATAAGAAATGTAGAACAATATAGCATAAACTGTAATTTATGTTACTAATTGCGGTTCTTACATTTTTTAACAATACTATTACAGTAAATGCTGCAAAGCAGAATAAGCAAAGTGGATTGTGTGTATAATCCAGAGATATAAAAAAGAAACACACAAAAATCTCTTTACATGTAAACTTATTACCTCTAAGACGTCGCTGAGCCATATTGCCTATATTCTTTTTCTAGTAGTATTTATAAGTATAGTTAAATAACATCTTATGAGAGTTACTTGACTTAATTTTAAATACTCAAGGGTTCTAAAATGAATATTACCTTATTAGACGAACATGAGTTAAACGACGTGGTGTATATAGTTTTTTTATCTTATTTGTTTTTTTTGTTAATCAAAGTGTTCGAATGTGTTAAAGCCGCTATTCAGGTCAACCGAAGATTAAATTTGTCAATTGAATTGTTCTACATACAGTTATAAATACAAACAGCTTTTATCAAAAGAAAACACTTTCTGTTTGGCTATACTTAATCAAGTAAATATCTCACTTAAATATTACAAAGTATGATCAGATAAAATCGCTTTTCGAACACGCAATTCTTACATCATAAAAAGCAACAGGTATGTATAAAGCATTATTAACATATAACAGAGCAAAATTTGCAACAAAAACCGCAAAAATTTTGCTTCAATAACATCGCTTGTAATGCTTTTAAATTAAATCAAATGCACAAAGTTATTTTTCAAAAGCTTAATATATAATCGTTATGTAGAAAATTTTCATGTTTTTTTGTAAATGTAGCTACAAAGAGTTCGGCATGGGCCAAAAAAGAGCAAACATGGCCTAGGAAGATAGGCGTTTGTTTTTAAAAAAAAAAGAAATGAGCAGATACAGAGTGTAAAAAGCAATGTCAGAACTGTAAATATTTGAGGCGAACAAAATAAAAACGTACTGCATGTAAGAGGATTAATATAAATATTTATTGTTGTACATTATCCATGATACTGAGTTTTGCAATCAAAGTGACGTATTTTTGCAATCGAAAGAACTTTTTTTGTATCAATATAGATTTTTTGTCGCAATAATATGTTTTTTTTATTATCTATAATTTTTTTTTTTTGCAATTAACATGGAATTCCCAGTTTTTTTTGTCGAAGTTAAAAATTATTTTTGTTACTTTTTTTTATGCGGTATTCATGCTGGTCTTTCCTTGTTTTGCTTTTTAAGAAGAAATACAAAAAAAAACTTACAATAAAATAGCATAAAAAAATACAAAAAAAACATGCTTTTTAAATTGCAAAAAAAACATAAATTTCCTTTAATTAAAAACAAAAATCATATCGATTGCAAAAAAAAATCATATT
The DNA here is from genome assembly GCA_034694785.1 of Agrenia bidenticulata. Classification (NCBI taxonomy): domain Eukaryota; kingdom Metazoa; phylum Arthropoda; class Collembola; order Entomobryomorpha; family Isotomidae; genus Agrenia; species Agrenia bidenticulata. The sequence continues at coordinate 12,276 of JAQFYM010003934.1, read as the reverse complement.
GATTCCAAGAAAACTCATATTGATTGCAAAAATATTACCTTGATTACAAAAATACTGTCGCTTTATATGCAAAATCCTACATTAGGATGACACCGCACGTAGAATAAAAGCGGTAGACTACACGAGCAAGAATTAAAACAAAGACAATAAGAAGATAGATTTCATTTGATGTGAGTTACAAGCACACAGGTAACTAACGTGCAGCCACAGTATATTAATTGTTTTATATATACTTGTTTTTATTCATTATAGCCGTCAAAAGCAATGCAATACAATATACGCAATTCTTATTTTTACTTATTTGCGTGTGTTAGTGCAACTTGCTATCAAAAAACCCCAACAACAATTTTTTTTATGTTAAATGCCTTTATATTATACTCTTCTATATGCAAAGACAACAAGATTGACAGCCTGGACACTTTTTTGATAAAAAAAGTTATTAAAAAATTTTCCAATTTTATTTACAATCCGTGACAATTTGATATAAAACTACTGTAGTTGTTAGCGGAAAAAAATCAAATTAGTATACGTCCGCTGACATCCATGTAAGAAAAACTTTAATTTGCTTTGATAGGTATTTATTTTTAGATGCATTTCCTCGTAAGTAAAAAATTTAACGTATTTTTATCATTTTAGCTGTATTTCTTGTACGGATTAACGATAAACAGCTAATTTAATCATTTATATTTTTTGAAAATTTAGATCGTACCCGTAAATGTAGACAATACAAATTTTTAACAAATCTTGCAAACTAAAAATTGACCATGAAAGACGTTTAATATTACAAATTGATAGACAATATGACTTCTCGCATTTTAACAAGTAGATAGTATGTAGAATGGTTGTTGCAAGGGAAGATTTCCATATAAAAAAAAAGCATGTAAACATTTTTAGATACTAAAAAAAAACAAGTTTGAACGTTAAAGTGTAGGTTTTTATATTTTTTTTTATAAACTTACATTTGGATACTTTCTTTCTTACTGATGAATTTTAGTCAACAATATACTACTAGCAAAACAAAGAAATGCTAAAAGTAACGTACCAGATTTTTATTTTTTGCACAAAGATTTATTTTTAAAAATAGGAAACAGATGCAGAAAATATAACGTATAATGCTTTTTAAATCTTAAGGACTGCAAAAAATCATATCCGTCGAAATTTAACGCAAAAAAAACTTACAAAAGCGAATTCGTTGTTTGTTTTAACTTGAAACAGTTGTTTAGATTATTTATAATGTATTTTTTTTTGAAAACAAAAAATTTAAGTCATTTGCAACGATTGTTATACGTAATGTTTTTAAAAAAAAATAACATGAATTTATATATCAAAAGAAAACACAAAAAAAAGTTTAAAACTGTAAAAACTGCGCTCAACGTTTAGTTAAATGCAAAAAAGGCATTTTAAGAGGCTAATTGAGTAACAAAAAAAATGTTAAAACATTTATATGTGTTTAAAATGGAAATAAATTAACTTAATTCATTTAACATTTACAAAATTCAAAACCAGCTAAAACAATAAGATGCTGTCGTAAAACACTCAAAATACAGATACAGTCGTTTTTGCAATTGTAGATGCATTTAAAAAATTACTGCCGCTAATCGTACCTACTTATCAGCATATTGTAAGGCAATTTTTTTGTATTCCTTTCTGTATCTGACAGTTTTTAATCATGGTTTTAGATGAAAATATTTTATAGTTCTATTTTACGAATTGAATGTGCCAGTGATGAAAAGGTTGTTTACACTTTTAAAATATTTATACGCCAATCATAAGTAGAAGACTGCAGAGGACGAGTATTGCGCCGCCCGGGTACCCTGAAGAAGAGACACATATTGGTATTTTTGTGTTTTAATAGTCAAAATACATAAAAATAATTTTTTTTAGGAAAAAATAAATTTTAAAACTTTAATGTTGTTTTATAATATGATAAACTGTCGTTTAAAAACTCTTTTTATATTTTGTCACGTAAAACATTGTTCCTAGACATCGCCTGCAAATTTTAGATATTTTTTTTACACATATTATACAAAATAAGTTGTCACTTGTAAGTTTTTGCTACATATATATATCAATAAAAATTATTAAATTTTTATATATGTACAAATATGCACCAGTGTGACTTGAAGATATGACTTTTGTGTTAATAAATACATTAGATATTAATAGTGTATTATTTTTTATCATTTAAAGTTGAAATTGATAAATATGCTAAAATACATTGTATTCTATAAAAGTTACAACTCAGCGTATATATCTAAGTATTAATATATCTCCCGCACACAAAATACACGCGAAAAATTGATGCAACTACTTCTCTGACGATAAAAAGTGCTTTTAGTACATATTAAAATATTGAAGTAATCGCATGATTCAAATTTTTTTATACACAGGACTGGTATTATTTTGTATAAGTATTTAAGGATTTGCTTGCAATTTTTTACTGTTAATCGCACGTGAATTTATTAATAAAACATTTGTGATATGTTTAGTAAATGCTTAATATTTGTTCATTAGGCGACAAATACACATGACAACTGTTTTTGCTGTCAAACTTGCTGTAAAATGTCTCGCATATCTAAAAAAGCTTTTTATTGCATTTTGTACATATTTTTTGGCAGAAAAAAGATTTTACATTACATATGAAAAATTAGTTCAAAATAAGCAAAAAAAAACCTTATATGTACAAAGTATGTAAAAGACGATACAATTGCGTAAAATATTTTTATATATACAGTAAATGTGTATATAAATTTTTTGTCTAATGTTTAAAATATACAAAACCATATCTGCTTTGTAGCGTAATTAAGACTTGGCAATACTAAAAAACTCTGTTTTATTTATTATCCTAATTTTTTAAAATCGGATCCAGTATCAGCTAATATTTTTTTTCAAGCGTAAATATAGACGATTATAAAATTAAAAGGTCCTTTGTATATAGAGACAATTATTTTGAAAATAACAGAGTTTTGGTTGCAAATACAATCAGAAAACGTTGCATAACATCTTTTATTTTTTCTCTGCTTTTACATGACTATGCGTGGACGACAATTTGTTTTCATATACGCATTGACACAAATTTTGCATATAAACTGCAATTGCATAAATATGCGTGCATATGTTACAGGAAGTCTAAATAAACTTCGTAAATCAAACCATGGGTATTCGGTTTACGTGTAACTAGAGGGATGAGGTGTGCCAGCCACAACTCTATGGTTAAGGTTCAAGACATAAATTTTGCTATATCGTACTATAATACGGCTGTATAAAAACAACATCTAGGCAGGTAAGATGCAGGTCGAAAATTTTTAGAAATATAAATCGCGCTTAAACTATATCAGAAATTTAACAAATCACAGTTTATACTAGCAGATTTAATGTGATTTTTTAAAGCACATGCTTTTTGAGCATACAAATGTAAACTCAACACAAAAACAAGAGCAAATTATTACATGCATGACAAAGTATATTGTAAAAGAAAGGCATGTATCGTACATGTTTAACAAAAAATCAAAGAAAAGAATTTGTTAATACAACGAAAGCAAGAAAGAGTACAAAAAACACAGCAGTAATGGATGAGTGGTGAAAAAACTAAACGGCTTCATAACACACAGTTGTAAATAAATACTTCTAATATGACTCTATATGACTGACGTGAAAAAAAATATTTAAACTAAATACACTTTAAATTTACACAAAAATATGTTATACTCAATCAACAAATACGTTGTGCATGTTTTTATGTTTATCTTAGCCTTTTTTTATAAACAAAAAACCTAAGGCATTTTTAGAATGAATTATATTTTACAATTTATAATTTCAGATTATGTGATTTGAGCACGAAAAATAAAATGATATTTAGCTCTCCAAAAAAAACAAATTCTACACATTAACCATATCCAACATAGAAAAACTTAGCAATGACCATCTAGACGTACTTTGTCTTTAACAAACGCTATTTTGCTAGCATATAATGACAGGTTTTATTGTTTGTCTACATACATGATTTTTAGAAATAAAAAACTTGCGTATTTTAGGTAATTAAATTACGCAGGGTTTTTAATAAATTTGTTTCTAATCCAGTTGTGTAATTAAAACCAAAGTAGTGCAACTTGCTGCGCAACGGAAGATTAAAGGAAGCCGTTATACTTTTCTTGCAGTTATATTTCCCACATCAATACGTAAATTATTGTAAACTACTTATTTATTTTGTTTATACAACGTGGCGTAACCAGGATTTTTTCTAGCGCAAGAAAATATGTGTTTAATTGTAAAAACGGGCTTTGAAACATCTTTTGTGGATTTTCGTAACGTTTGTATATTTTTTTAAAAGGATCCGTATTAATTTTTTTTTATTTATATTTTAAAAATCAAAATAATCTCTTGCCAAAAAAGACCCCTCTCATATAAATCCAAGCATGATATTATACTACGCATAAGACAATAAATTCACCTTCTTTTCCCCTCTGGGTACCTCACTGCTTATAAATGACACAACAAATACGATGCAAAAAGTTTGTTCCTAAAAAAGCAAATATGAAAACTAAAACCTTTTCTAAGTATTAAAAATTCTGTTGGAAGTAAACACATTGATGGAAGCTTATAACAAAAAAAGTAAACTCAATATAAAAAAAAAAACACTAGAAAAAATACAAATTTTTACTTGATACTATTATAATTTTCCTTTTTGTTAATGCTTACATTGTTTTTTTGTTTTTTAAAACATATAATTAATGATTATTTGCTTGACTTATTTTACACCCCTAATAAAAACAATGAATTGTAAAAAAAATTAAGGCTACAAAATATATATAGACAAGTTAAATTAAAAATAAACAATTTTTTTTCATTTCTAACAAAAATATGCTCATTTATAATGTATGTCTAAAAAAAGACGCGACAACTAGCTTTTTTATTGTAATAACAAGACTCACTACATACGAGCAAAATCTAATACAATTGTTTTATTGTTACACATTACAAATGCAAAATATCATATATTTATTACCTATGCGCAAGACTGTGTAGCAATGCAAATATTCAACATATTATTACTTACTTCCATACAAATACACGACTTTTTCTTATTAAAAAATTTTATTTTACATTACAAAAACAGAGGAATAAAATTTTGCAAAAAAAAACAATTATATGCTACGCTTTGAAAATAAGAAAGGTGTAACTACAACACACATAAAAACCGTTTGTGTATTTTTTAATCAGTTTTTATAAAAACTAGTGCAAAAGATTTGACTGGACGACCCGTAACCTGTCAAAGCTATGTTTTTTGCTAGAGGTGTATTAAAGCATGAAACCTGGCTTGCCTGGGTGCAGCTTTTAAGCACATGTCAAGATGGATACAAACAAACCATCTCCGTGAATACATAGAAGATGCAATAAAAAAAAATCAGGTTAGCATTTAAACATCAAAAGCGCATATAAACTATGTAAGTAAAAATAGAGTTATTTTTTGAGCTAATACAACAACAAATATAAAAAAATATCATTTATTACATACGAACAAATATAATGTATTTTTGGTATAAGCATGCTGTTTACATTTTTTTAGTTTTTATACGCAATTCTAGTTTGCTACCAGTGCGCAATTAACCAATATTTGTTCTCCCTTTTACGCGTGAAAAATCTCAGAAACCAAAAAAAAGAATCGATATTGATTTTTGGGCCAAAAAAGACCTATAAAAAAGCAACCGAAAATGATTTTGTGCATTTAAAGACAAATAAAAAACGGATCACATATGCTTTTGGGTCTGTAAAGACGTAAAAAAGGGGGTCGAACATGGTTTTGATTCTTTAAAGACCTCTAAAAAAGAGTTTTGATAATCTTTTGGATCTTCTATGCCTCATAAAAAATGGGATTAAAAAGAAATTTGGGTCTTTAAAAACAAAAAAGAAAAAGTCCGAAAATGATTTTAGCCAGCAAAGACTAGTATTGCCAAAAAAGTACTATCTGTGTAAAAGATATAATAAATTAAATATATAACATACCACTGCTTGATAGAATTAAAATTCAAAAAAAAAAAAGCGTGAAGCTAAAACAATAAACAAATACGCTTAGAGAGTACGATTATTGTAACATCAACACTCTTCAGTATTGTACAAAAAACTGTAAAATATATGTATTTTACATTTTAATATTTTTTTCTTGATATTCTCTGTCTAACAAGAAAAGTATTTTCGTATTTTTAACACCTCAATCTAATTATCTTTATACATACGTGTCAACAAAAGTCATATGTCTCCATATAGATTTTTGCAGGATCATATACCATATACCATATTTTTCTTTTATAATCTTTACTAAATCCATTTATCATAACCATACAGAAAGTCTGTGATTATTCTATATACTGCTACATATGCAAAAAAGTTGTAAACAATACCAATCAGTGCTTTACAGTGACCACAAAAAAAAATTTTTGACATTTCGTAGGAAAAACATGGTTAAAAAAATGAAAACAACCTTTATCGTATAATTGCACCTCTAATGCTCATATAAATTTTGCCGATACTATTTTTAAGACCTTTTGCATAACCGGTATACGAAAAAAGAAAACATTAAGTATCTGATATTTACAAACGCAATAATGGTATAAGCATATTGCAAAATTATATTTTTACTGCCTTTGATATAGCACAAATCCGAGGGCGTTTTTTTTCGTGATGTAACAATTGTTAGAATGTAGTAGTTTTGCAAATCGACCTTGTAGAATACAAAGTATCTTTTAATTTGAGTGCCATTTATATAAACGAGTGTACTTTAGTAAATGGCGACCTCAAAACATAAAAAACGGTTGTAGAAATCACTGTTTTTTAGAATCCGGTTTTTTAAGTAATCAAAGGTTTTTTGGCTTTTCGAATCTTTTTCGAGTTTCTGTGTATGAAATCACTGAACAGAATGTAGATTATACAGACGGTATATCATTTTCTTGCATTTTGTGCTGTCTCATATGCAACTTCACTATACAAGTTTCTTAAATTTTATTTTAAATTGTCCCTTTAATGGCTTATATTTGCAACTAGACAACAGTTTTAGAAAATGAGCTATTTGTAATCGTCAGAGAAACATGAAGATAAGATATAAAATTGATGCAAAAACTGCTGGAATTTCATGGCGAAACACTTTTAGTGCAGCCGAACCAAGCACCTAAAAACAAGATAAGTTGACTGTGACATCAATGACTAGATCGCCACGTGTTCATAAATTTTTTGGTGTAGGGGCGAAAGTTTTATTTACGAGCTACAGATTCTTAGTGATTTGCCGTATGTTTTACTTCAGCAACTGATTTTGTACAAAATGGGGTTTAGAATTTAAGGCTGTTGGATTTGTTTGCAGGACGTGCAGCATTAGCTGCTAATAAACTGACAGTAAAAAAAAATAGAAAAGTCGATAATATTAAAAGAGGTAGATAAAAGACAGAAAAGGAGTAAGAGTCAATGAGATGACGGCATTTATAGAAAAGTTGCTGCAAAGCAAAATATAGCGATATAGTTGCAACAGAGGCTGTTGCAAACCAGATGGAAAGAAGTAAAGATATTCTGTAAAAGGCAGTAAAGATCCTGCAGACGTTTTCACCCGATGACAATTTTTATTCTGTCTGCAGTAAACATTTTGGCAATGTTTGCAAATGCAAGACAATTTTTTGCTTCCTTCATATAAAATTGGCAGTTTATGTAATGAAAAAGCAACATCCGTAAAAATTAAGTAAAAACTAGCTTATTTTTCTTTTTTACAGTTTTTTTATTACGAACTTAAAATTCATTTCGTTAAAAAATACACCTGGTACTTCATAATTGTAGATAAAATGTTTTTTAATACTATAAAGCTGTAAAGCTGCAGTTGAGTATTTTTTTTACGCTAAGATACAATGAGAAATGTCATAAATGGCGTCTACGCTTTGTCTCAAATTAACCATATTGTACAAAATTGCCAAATACAACTGTTGTTATGGTTCGGTGGTCGAGTGTGTACCAGCGAACTATAAAAAAAAGTTAAATATATACGACAAGCTTCGCTTGAAGTATAGATTCAACATGTTCTACATTTTGCTGGCTCACGTCAATACCTACCTACGACAAACAAGTATTAGTCATGATATACACTATACGGTTAATTTGCGATAATGCGTAGACCGTATTTATATAATTTCTCACTGTGTTTTACAGTAAAAAATAACTTTACTCTAGATTTACAGCCACATGGTTTAGTTAGAAAAGTGTATGTTATTCAATATAGACCGTATGATAATAGATAGTGATATTTTTCTGTACATCAGTTAACTTACAGATTGCCAAAACATTTAGTTACATATTATTTATTATTAGTTGTATAAATTCTACAGTCTTGTTTTATTTGTATCATCCAGTGCTCTTTGCTTTATTGATGTGTAGGTTTCGATGTTAGTCTTGTTTTTTTAATAGACTAAGATCTTGTGTATCTTGATTTTATACCGTTTCATGTATTAGATCATCGTCACAATCTACTAGAAAATTATAAGTAGTTGCACTTGAAACAATTGCCAGTTTTATATAACCATAATTAGATGTATTAACTGTCATTGCGTACGTATTTTTATTTTTAAAGAAGCACCGATGGCTCGTCCCACGATTTTTCGCTTTCGTGAGTGTCTTAAATTTAAAAAATCTTTTTGATTAAGTAGATCTTGATAGTAAATTATTCCTCTGTATATTGAGTAGTTCTGCATACGGGGTAATAAATTTATTGCTTAGTGGATAATCAGCATCCTCAGCAAATGATTTTCTGTAGGTAAAATATTTAAACCGAGAGAATATTAGAATATCGTAAAACAAAAAGCATCATGATCAAATGTGTCGACACTTTAGATGCAACGGTAAAAAACCACAGATTTAATCCGAACTACAAGAGAGTATGTAAATATAGAACCCTTTTTATTCCTGTATGCTCCCTGTTCATCTAGCCTTCTCTTGTAGGAATATGCAATCCACCACCCGACTCTATAGTACACAAATTTATTTTAACTTGTATCGCAATGAGTTAGAATACCATTGTTATCTTGAACGACTGCGCAAAATAAACTTGTAACCTTCTTGTTACTGCTTTTAAAAAAACAAATCTAGCACGACAATAGACAGTGTTGGATACTCCGAACAAAGTTTTTTGCCATCTCACAGTTAAGTTGTAAGCTAAATGGAAAATTCAAATCAAAATAATAATCAGTTTCAAATAAAAATTTGACGACATTATATCAAGAGTATTTATCCAATTTACAAGACTCAGGGGTAACATTTGACAGTGCCGCAGAAGAAGTTCACTACACTTCGTGTTTTTTTATAATGCAGTAAGATTTTTAATAGCAATTGCTGTTGAGTCTATTCATGACCTCTGGTGTTCATCGAAAAAAAGTTATAAATTTAATATAATTAACTTTGCTATGTAATTTATTATGGTTATACTCTCAAAATTGTTCTAAAAGAAACACTAGGTAATATAAAGAATTAACCGGTTTTTGCAAACGTATGTAAAAATAATTTTTTTATTTACAGAAGTCATTTAATGTCTAAAATACAAAAAAAAAAAAATATTTCGAAAAAGAAACGAAAATTGGAAATATTAAAAACGCACTACAAAAACTAATAATATTTCTTCAAAGAAGTTTAAAAACGTTTTTCTAAAACGATTTTAGTTATAAACGGTTCCTGTTTATCGATAGGAAAAAGCACTAAGGGGTTTTAAAAGCAGTACTGTAAATACAAAAATGGTCTGTTTCAACCAAAAAAAATGAAAAAAATTTACATGTTTTTTGAGCGCAAATTTTTTTTTCTTGACAATTTTTTTTTTGTTATAGTTTGAAATAGAGGTCTGGGTCAGACCGGACCGGCAACAAGAACCGGACCGAAAGACCGGACCGTAACAAGATCAAAAAACAAATACAAAATGTCAAATCTGCTATTAGACCCAAAAATTCAGAAAAGACCGGACCGGACCGAGGTCCGGTCCGGTTTTTTCCGGTCCAGTGACGACCTCATGTTTGAATGCCTGATTGAATATTTAAGCAAAATCTTATAGATGTATTTTAATACCCACAAAAACATGCGAAGCATACATAACACATATTTTCTTGTTTAAAAACGCACAAAGATACTTTATAATCAGTTACCAAATAACTAAAACAAATATGTTGCTTTACACGCTTTTTATACGAAAAAAAAGAAAAAGTCCGCCTTATATTTTTTTGGTTGTCTAAGAATAAAAACAACGAAAAGCATCGACAAACATATAGTTTGTTTTTTAAATTGTTATATGCGCCTCTGCGTAAAATTATAGATACGATGCAATATAAGGAACATGAACATAGTACCTAAAAATTTACTTAAACCAAGCTTTACGGCAAATAAAATGATTTACAATGTAGAAAAATAAACACACGCATTATTTGCGTCTTTTTGTTTATATAATGTCTTACTGCATGTTAGAAAAGCATTCAAAGTAGTTTTATGCTTTAAAATGAAGACTTTAAACATTAAAATGCACTACCCACAAAAAAAAGCTGCTTTTACTTTTGTAAGTATAAACGAAAAGCTAAAAAGACCTCTAAATGTTAAATGGAGGTGTTAAAATTGTAAAATATAGTTTTCAATTATTAAAAAGTTTGTTATAGTATTTAAACCCTACAAATTACAAAAATTTCTTTTTAGGAATATGTAAATCAAATAACAACCAACATTGGTTTACGTATTTAAAATTGCATTTTTTTCGATTTGTAATGCAGCACCTCTTTTTATCTAACTTATATTGATTTTAAGCACTTATTTTTTTATAAAGAAAAATATTTACACATAAAAAGTTTTTTTAAAAACGGTTTAAAAAAAGCAAAAACACAGGTTGTAAAGTTTTAGGTCAGCACTTAACTGACAAAAACCGGACCGGACCGCGGTCCGGTCCAGTCTTGTCTAAATTTTTGGGTCTAATAGCAGCCTTGACCTATGGTATTTGTTTTCTGATCTTGTTACGGTCCGGTCTTCCGGTCCGGTTCTTGGTGTCGGTCTGGTCCGTTCCGGTATTTTTTTTATTTTACACAATTTTTTCAGTCCGGTCCGGTCTGATGCAGACCTCTAATTCAAACTATTAAGATGTTTATACGTATAAATACTGAAAAAATACAAAAAATACAATGCATACAGACTTGCTATACATACTACTGCTTTAGTATCTTCATCCGCTTTTATCGGTATTAAGCTTGTCTAAAAGCATTCTGAGTAATTTTGCTGTGTTTGCGTGAACATAAAACTACGCACACAGTAGAAGCGATTGCTTTTTAAGAAGTATCGAGCATTGACCTACGTTCTTTTTTCTAGTATTAAATAAAAAAACATAGTGTTTACTATCAAATATAGATTATTGTAGTCTTATGTAATGTTTTTAGATAAGTTTGTACAATATTTTCATTGACGCATTTTTTTGCATGCTTTTTTAGGTTCATTAACAAAATATTGTCAAAAGAAAAAATACTTGACGAAGGCTTTTTTTTTTATTTTCTCATTACATAAAGATATAATTTGTTTATAAATAAGCAATATCAATTAATTTTTGTGTGTCAAATTGTAAAAAAAAACATAAATATAAGAAAATTTGTAATTATTTGTTTTAAATGTTTATATTTGCATCTGTATTGCTTAAATACGTCAAAGATATATAATGCTTAGGTTTGGAATTATGCACATTTCTAAGTTATATAACAACAATAATTTTGTAATTTTATAAAAGAAACTGTAAAATACCCCAATCGGAAATCAGTAATTCAACTGCACAGTAATACTGTTAGCAGTAAAAAAAAGTTCTTTTTGTTATTATACGCATGTTTTACAAACTTCTATAAGAAGCAGAAATACTTTATTATATAAAAAATAAAGAATTACGGGTTTTTTTAGTTGTGAAAAGTACGAGTTTTTGTATAACGCTGTTTTTTAACACAAAAATATATCTTACTTCTTTTTGTGCGAAAAAAAATAAAATTACTTTTTTTCTACAAAATAAAAACGTGATGAACCGATCCTCCAACAAATTCTTAGCTACGCCACTGACCCTATGCATTGCCTGTAATCAAAACAGTAGTCATTTATCGACGGGTGTACTTTTTACTTTCGTTTTGAATTTTTTTTGTATGTGGAAAATTTAAAGAATTCTATATAAAAAAACATACTGGTTTTTTTTCTAAAAAGTTACTTTTGACCCTTATATCTATTTTACAAAACGCATATGGATTTTTGTAACAGAAAAAC
>JAQFYM010003933.1:0-16974 GCA_034694785.1 Agrenia bidenticulata | reverse complement strand
AGCAAAAACTTGGGGAGCATGATTGAGTAAAGGTCCCCTTGAGACGTAACAACCCCCTACAGGAGGAAGTCTCAAGGCATAGCAAATAAAAAAAATTAAAAAATGTGTATCCACGAGATTAGTATAGTTCATTGTTTTATTACTGGAGCTTTACAATCTTGCTAATTATAATAAATTATAGATCAGAAATGCCAAGGGAATTCCAAAAGTTTGTAGCATTTTCGAATTCGGGGATAGAGATCATTTTGACTTCGTTGTCTATCCTAAGGAAAGGTATCGGGCCCGACGGAGTTACTTTATCCCAAATTCGCAGATCCTGATTATCTTCTGTAGTGTACAAAGGTTCACTATGAAAAACACATTTTGAAACTTAGTATTTTTATACATTGAGGTTCGAATTAAAAAAAACATATTCAGCTACCCGAATGTTGCAAAATTTGTCAAAAGGTTTTGTAGTAGCTTCACAATTGCGAAATCATTCTGTGTCCGCTTTATGGGCCTTCGATCAGTTCGGTTAAATATAAATATGACGTCCTCTGAAAAGACAAGCATTTCATTTGCAAATCAAATATTATAAATTAAAGTTTTCTAATGAAATTTAAAAACGTGTTTAATAGTCTTACCCCCGTGAGGAACTCCTATAAAATCAAAAATCAAAATAAATTTTCGTTAAATGATCAAAATAATCTTATAGTTTATAAAATTTTACCAAATTCGAAAGGATTGAGGCGCAAATCGCTAGCAATTCCAAGGGTATTCCTATACGTGAAGAAATATGAGAAGGTTGGAGCGATTTTGGTATGAAGTTCAATAGCTTTCCGAATCCCCATCGAAAAATGTCGATCTGTGGCCATCTGAAATAAATGTACGTAGATTTAAATGATATCATATACACAATTTAAATCGCTTGCAGTTGACATTTTCGAAATTAAACCAGGTTTGGAAAATAATGGTCAAAATACCTGAGCCAGAATCTCCGGATCTGAGCGAATATGCTCATCCCCTCCATAATAATCAATGATTTTTCGCGAAACTTCCCCCTGATTATTAACTTTTCCTTGTAGATCTAGCAAAATTGGGGCTAGCATTGAGATAGGAGGTCCGAATAATGGTATGAACTCGATTCCAGTTAATTTGAACGCTTTAAAATTAAAATACATTCATCAGTTTAAATGTCTATTTATAAACTTTAATTATCCTTTAAGTACCTAAAGTAAGTTCGAGTTCCCTAGATGTCATACTGCAAATGAAGGGCACACGGGCAACTTCTCCTAAACTGTAGAGCTCTGTCGGTGTTTTCGAAATGAATGCACCTGACCACTCCGGTTCAATGACGGGCATGAAGACTTTCCTCTCTGCGACCTTCAATATTTTAAGTTGCTTAAATGGATTATGTGTAAGAAATTAGTTTACAAATCATAGTATTTACATGTGACATGTCAAATAATTAAATTTGCCCAATTTTCATCTTATCTGGCAGGCTGGGATTTGTATGGAAATTAAATAATAGTAGTAATAAGAATGATTATGATTATCAACGAACCATTAAAATGTTTGCTGTAAGTGTCAAATTAGCAGCACTCCGAGTTCTTAAACAATCAATCATATTCTCGATTCCCATGTTCGACCTGCAGAGATTGAGCGTGGCAAGGCGTCTGGCCAACTTTCTGTCTTCTGTCGGTCTCCGCAACCCCCATGGATTAAATGCTGACCCACCTTTAATTGTACATTTGAAAATTACTTCGATTTTGTTTGCTTAAAAATATTTCGAAATTATTTTAATCCCTTGTCTGACATACTCAGTGAGATTGCGGCGAATATCTTATCCTTGGTGTAGTTTGACATCATATGTAGATGAACAGAAACTCCCCCTGCGGATTGACCCATGAGGATTATTTTACTAGGGTCACCTCCAAATTGCTCAGCATATTTTCGAACCCATTCAATGGCCAGGGCTTGGTCTTTAAGCCCCCAGTTGCCGGAACAAGTTGAGTCTGCAGTGCTCAAAAACCCTATTAGGCAACAAATCCTACTCATCAGAATATTCATATATTTTTTGTTGAATATCATCTTATGAGTGCTTACCGAAGACTCCAAGTCTGTTTGTTTAGATTCATAAAAGTTAAGCAATTTCATAAGGATTATTAGCTTGTACGTGCGTGATAATAAAAATGGTTCAAGTACAATGAAAGGGATTAAGCATGATGTTAATTGGTAATTGTGTGAGAGGTCAATATTAACAGTGAAGTGATGCTGCAATGAATTTCTAATGGTACTGTCGTACATGTCTAGAATCATTTAGTTCACGTATTAGCTGTCCTCACTTAACCCCTTTCGATTGTGAACGGACACAAAATTGTCATGAGTTATGCAACCTGTAATTTAAAGTGACTAGCACTAAATCCTGCTGCATCAGATACGAAGGACCATACTCGGTTGAAGATCCAACTCCCCATGCCCCTCCGTGGATGAAAATTATCACAGGCAGATTGGGTTTGCTGCCCTTGTATGGTAGCTGAATGTAAAAAATAATTTTTTTTAATGTTTCAATTTATGACTATATTTTTCAAAAATTCTTTGAACTGCAATTACTTCAGGTGAGTAGACGTTTAAACTAAGACCTAGACCCCAGATGTAAGTAATCGTATACACATTACAATTGAAATTACAGTATTAATTATTAATTAGTAATTAATTTAATGGCAATTACAATCTTCACTACCCGAAACAACCCGAATTCTAGGTCTAGATTGCATACACAAAGGACCCCAGGCCTTTGCTGACAAGGTACCATTCCATGGTTTCTTTGGTATCGGTGGCTAGATGATAGGATCAAATAAATCAGATCAATAACCCCAACCACCGGCTTCGTTTCCGGATAATATTTACTAAAGATTGTTTGATTTGTTAATACCCGAAACCGGTTCTCCCCTATTGGTGGCTCAGCATAAGGAATCCCTTCAAATGCATACACCTGTCTTCCACTAATTACTTTCATCAGGTAGCCGTCAATCACCCCAAGGTCAATGGTCACCCTGGCCGGGGCCATAAAATGTGGCATGATCTCAATCTCATTCTCACTCCGGTAGCTCAGTCTACTCTGGCGAATATTGGGCCTTGCCAAAAACCCATCGGGAAGTGAACTGGTCGGGTCTGTAATCCGTCCTCGTTCACTACTCAAAAATGAAGCAAAGACATTCACGATCTGAAAAAATCTACTGAGCTGTGGGAGCTGAGGGAAACGAATGTGCATTTTATTTCTTGGAACTTCTGCAGGATAACTTTTTCAATTATTTAATAACTTCCCTAACTGTCACATGTTTAAAAGTTTCGAATAAATATTGTCCCTCCAGCACTTGTTCCGCAACGTAAGAACATTTGCACAGAACTGGAAGTGGTCACGTAATCAAAGTCCGAATTCTAGAGTTTCTTCAGCCCGTCCAAACTGTGCGTGCGTATGTATTCCTTGAAATTCCAATGAAGTCTTAAAGCCTCGAACAACTTACTAGCCAAGAATTTTTTATGAAGATGAACCCTGAATTAAAAATTCCGATTATGAAATGATGATCCTAGTTATGTTTTATCTTTAATGAATGGTGATCGAGAGGTCTTCAAAGCCAAGGTGCTCACTTTCCCACAGGTGAACTGGGAATGGAATATCTTTGCCATGTTTTGCAGTGTGTGCAGCTTACGATTAGTTAGATATGAGTGCAAAAAAATTCCTTAATACAATTGGCAAAAACAACAAGAGATGCATTGTGAATTGCTAGGGCTGTTGTGGGAACTGCTGGCTTTTGCTTAGGTGTGATTAGGCTCGGTGTAATCAAGTGTAGTGGGTTCACCTTCATGTTTATAATGTTGTGGTAATATGACCACTTGGATTTGATGAATATCAGTGAAACTGATGCAGGATAGTGTGGCGTTAATTTTCCTTCAGTTAGGTTCCTTGATAATGGTTACTGTACAAGGTTATCAAGTCTTGGACGTTAGACGGAAGTCTTCGTCCCTGGCTCATTGTGACAAGTGACAAGGTATCTTGAAGCAAAAGTAATAAGTGTTATGAACTTTGTACAGCCCTTTATAAAAATGCAGTGATTTTGGGGGTTTTCTGTAGAAGAGTTGGAGCGTGGAGCTATTAAATGTTTTTACTTTTTATGTAGTTGTGACGAATGGTTGTAATAATGACCAATCTGATTGTTTTATGGGCTTGGACTCGATTCGTATTGTTGTATTACCTGCATATAATAGCAAACCATTCATACTTATTATTTTAAAATCATAGACCAGGGGAAGATATTACAATCAACAATGGTTGTTTGAGCAAGCACTAATTTAGTTGTAACTTTTAATTAGTAAGAAAGGAGGGATTGTTAAAACTGCTTTTTATTTGGCTTTAATGGAGTTTGGAGTCATCTCAGAACGATTAAGTGCTTCGACGAATAATTAAATCATTGAAACGGCTTCTTTGTGGAATTGGGCAATTAGTAGCTAATTGTATCATTAACTGTTAATAAAAATAGCATATAGGAGCACGTGCAAGACAAGACAAGCACTAGAAATCGAAATTGTCCTGTAACCAGCCCTATTGGAAATCTAATGTTTGCATTGAATTGTATCCAGGAATCTACATTTATTTATATTATATTTAAATATTATCTAAATATATATGAGACGTACTCGATTAACAAATTCTAATTTATCCATAGAATAGAGAGATAATTTATTGGAAACTCATTATCGCAAATCACCACCTTTTATAAGGCAAATACTTGCCACTCATTATAATCTTGACTCGATCCCCGTTTGGATTTTCTTCCTTCTCGACTTCCATCGTGAAGTCAATAGCCGACATAATGCCATCCCCGAATTTCTCCTGGATTAGTTCCTTAATCGTAAGACCATAAACGATATTGACTTCATGGAGCCGGTAAATGCAAGGGTCTTGGAGTAAGAGTGACCCAGGGGCTTGGGCTTTTAAAGGGGGTTCCATCAACAGAGTCTTCGTTGTCTGGTCATCAATTCCTAAGAATTTTACGAGCTTTTCTGCCGACTCTTCGTCCAATGAGTTCTCCCCGAGGCAGCACGAGGTCACCTGTTAATTGATATTGACATACCTTATGACAAACCGCAATGAAGATGAAGAAATCCATTTTCAAATGTTAGCTTAACGTACCCAAACTGGGGACCGTCCCAGAGCCTTGGCAATTTCTTCCCACGTACAGTTTTTAACTTTCTTAGCTCCCAGGATTATTTCGGTACAAGCTTGTCTTCGGTGAAGAAGCAAGTTAATCGCAGTCAGGGTGGCCATTGTCTTTTAATGCTTGTAGTAGCTAATTGTTTCCAAATAAATTGTAAGCCCTACTTTCTGAGATCTACCTTGATTACTATTTATACTCTGGAAACTCGGGTAACAAAAACTTGTTTACCAATAAGGATTATAGCATAGCAAATGCCAACCCAAATCTGCTCTTCAGCATTCATCTACTGCTACTAAGGGCTTAAGAATGCGGATGATTCTCTCTCTCTATATCTAGAGCTAGTTTCTAATTTTAAACATGCTGAAAAAGTGTGCCTGGTATTCTTGGTATTTTTCCATACAGTGGAACGTGAAGTTGGAGGGTTTGCTTCGATTAAAGTCAATTGCTTAGCAAGGAGGATGACACTCTGACTATTAGTTACATTAAGTAGTTTAATTTTTATTTTAAAAGATAAATAGTTTTTTTTAAGCATTTCCATGCAAGCGAAGATACGGATTCTCTTCTTGATGGGCGTAAAGAACGAATTCCTTTCCCATGATCAAATGAGCTGTTAAATGACAGTGGGCGAGCCACAAGCCTGGGTTATCTGTTACAAATCTAATTGCAACCCATCCGCATGGAGTTCCCTTCTTGGGCAGCTTGGGTCTCTCAGGTCCTAGGAACTTTGGTATATAGGATGTTGCAATGGCAATAGACTGATTCGAAAAGGCGTTTGACGCATCTGAAACAGCATTCACGAATGTATTTGCAGTGGAGTTGAAAGATTCCATCATTGAATCTGCAGCAGATTGAAAACTTGCACTTGGATCTGAATTAGATGAAGAATTCGATTTGACAGTTATTTTAGGAGTTGTTGTAGAAGTTGTTGTTGTTGTAGGGGCTGTAGTCGTTGTACGAGCTGTAGTTGTTGAAGGGCCTGCAGTTTTATTTTCAGTTACATTTGAGTTAGACGAAGTCGTACTAGAATTTTTAGTCAGGGTGTTCGTTGCGTTTGAATTTAATTCTGGAGCAAGTTCGGGGTATAAAGTAACTACGTCTCGAAATACCAAGGTGTTAGGGTGTTCCTCAACCCTTTTATTAATCACCTTTCCATCTGTTTTCGTATCATACTCTCCTGGACCTTGACCAACCAAGTAGACAGAATGACCATGCAGGTTCCAAGGATGTTGCTCACAAATCCCATCCTCGCTCGCAATGTTTTGAAATATGATTTGTATGGATTTATTAGTGAGGGATTCAAAGACCTGGGGCTCTTTGGTGATATTCACCCCGTTTTTGACTTGGAATAGGTAAGGAACCTTCGGATCTTTGTAAATCTCTCCATTCACGTCGTACTTCCTCGATCCGTTGGATTGGATTTTCAGATGAGATTTGACAATGATTTCCTTGTCCACGGTTGTTGGAGGGAGATAAATGTCAGGCTGTTGGATATCTTCATTTGGAGCCAATGCTGCAGTTTCCCATACGGTCAGGTTGACCTTCTCAGTCTTGCCTTGAAGGACCTCCTTCCTCATTGTATCGGGAACGGCTATTCCTTCGTAGTTCAAAATAGCTCGTCCATTTTTTGGACCTGGTCCTGGGATCATCTCACTTTCTATTAGAAAGTTGCCCGGTGTTTGGTCCATCGTCACGAGGACGCTGTATCTCTGTCCTGAGTTTACCTGAAGATGATCCACAGTGATGGGCTTTGTTATGATTCCGTCTACTTCGATAATTCTCATGGTATGACCAGCTATTTTGAAGCTTAGGATGGTATCCGCACCAAATCCAATGACTCTGAATCGATAAGTTTTATCTGGTCTTACTGTGAGGACTTCATATCCTTTTCCTGTTGCTCCTGTAGTGTTTTCTTTGATAATATTCCACTGACCATATGACATTCCATTAATAAGAATACTATCCGCTTCTGGAAGATCAGAATAAGGGCTCCCTTCAAGTCCTCGAAGCATTTCAGATAAAGGCTTGTGATAACATTGCTGCAAGATGATCGTGAAGTCCCAGAAATGGTAATACTCTTCATGGTTTGCTAGAAGCTGGGGTCCATCTTCTATAATCAAGGGCCCCACCGCCCAGATAGAATCTAGACCATTATGCAAGTGGTACATGAATGTCCCCGTTTGAAATCCAATGCTCACCATGTATCGAAAAATAGTGCCGGGAGGAATGAGCTCCTGAGTCACTTGGGGAACCCCATCAGCCTCCGGCTCTCCGTAGTTTCGAATCCCGTGTAAGTTTATGGAAATTCCATGGTCAAGTCCGTTAGTCACATCGATTATTAAAGTGTCGTACATTTTAACCCGGATGGGAGGCCCTGGAAATTGCCCGTTTATGGTGATAACTTTTTGAGCAAAGTTGTCAGGGGATAAGGTGGCATACTCGAATTTTAATGACTGGAGGATCGGCTTTCGTCTCAAATTGGGCGTGGGATGAATATGCTGCATGATTGGTGGTGGACCTTGTTGCACTGGACGTAAACCTGGAGGGCCAACGTATGGATTTGGTCCACCAGGATTCATACCTTGTGGGCCGTTATATGCAACTTGTGCACTAGGCGGTCTGCCCGGTGGACCTGGTTGACCTTGGTATTGACGGTTATTCGGATTCCTTGCGCTTTGGAAATAGCGGGGTTGTCCATCTGATTGGTATTGACCTGAGGTTTGATTGATTGCTAGGAGTAGTGTGCAAAATATTTGCAATGAAACTGACACTAGTTTAGGGTATGTAGATAATCTTTGGGAGAACTTGGAAAAAGTCCACATTATTACTGTGCCAGATCTTAATCCAAACTGATGTAGTTCTGCTCATTTGTGAAATAGTTATGACTCAAAATTATTATCTAATAACAACAGAAGTTTTTAGTTGGTAGGCTTGTGTTTAAATATCATTCAAAAAGTGAGATTGATCTATTGTTTCATTGTATAATTTCTCTTGTACAATACAATTACTAATGCTTGTTGGTGAGAGAGATAGTGTTATGTAAAGATAGAGTCATAGTCATTGTTAAAATTTCTTTATTTTAAAGTTTGAATTGTCTTTACGTAACTTTATTGCTGCTTTCGAACATAAAATCACATTAAAATTTAGAAATCTCTCCATACCCGTCATCTTTTACGAGAAGAATTGGATTATGGTATTATTTGAGCACATGTACGCCCGAGTATTTGGTAGAAATGGAAATGGAAATTCAGAACCAATTGTATGACAAACTCTCCCAAAAAGCCATACGAGATTTGAAAGGTTCGTCAATCATGGAATCTACTTCCGCTATTTGGTAGTACTGAAGTGGGCGAGGTTTCCGCGATTCGTTAAAGCCCAGAGGCTGCCATGAAAAATCGCTACCTTGGTGTTGAGGGATTCTATAATTAATAAAACAACTGATTAGTAAATTATTACACTCATGAATGTTTGTGGAACGTAAAAAACATTATCACTGGCTTTTACATACCCGATTTTACAAAAGTTAGCCCACATGTTTATCATTTTCTCAATTATCAAATCATCCTCACTTCCTCTAGCAATCTTGGAGTAAAATATTCGTTGATTCATTAGATACTGGAGTTCATCAGCGTGACCCGCGCCTTAAACGACATTTAATGTGCATATACAACCACTACTTCGACAACAAAGAATATATGAAAATTAAATCAACGAAAACGGACGTACCAAAAGTTTCAAAAATTTGAAACGAATTTAGATAACTAAACTCTCCCTTGTGATCAAATAAATAAAGGTAAATAGGATTTTCCTTCTTGTGAAAACTGCCGTGAAATATAGCCGTAGTTTTTGTAGAATGTATAAAATATCGATCTGAAATCAGGTCTGTTATTCTGTCCCTTGTCTCAGCCGAAAAGGGTTTGGTTCCAAAATAAAATTTTCGAACGCCCTTTGCCAAGTCTTCATGATGATCGAGGTCATGTTTATTATAAAGAAGGTAAGCTGGGGCTTCATGGACCCAGTCTTCATTTAGGGCTTTCAGTTTTGGAGTATTTTGAAGAAGAGCTTAATCACCAAATAGCAATCCTATCAATACATTCAAACAACAAGATTCCATACAAATAAATTGACTTACGGACTGATCTATAAATCCCTTCTTGGCCATTAACACCCAAGATCATGGGGACTTCATTGACAAGTTTCCCAGAGTTTAAAATATTGAAAGGAGTGTCATGAAGAAATATGTCTGATTGTATTCCACCAGAATCCACACTTGGAGTAAAGGATATCAGAGGTTGTTCATTCCAAACCTGAATTTTGAAAAATATTTCTAAATCGGTTTATTTCTAAAAAAAACTACGTAGGTTCTAAGAAATAATTGGTCCCACATCAAAGTCTGTGTGTTGAGCAGCAAGTGAGCGAGCATCTATTGCTTTGAGTTCCGTAATCATTTCAGTCATATCATCAGTAGAACAACTAAGCCCGAGTTGCTTCACGAGTTTCTTGACATTGTGTGCAGGATGTTTCGAAAAGGCCCACGGGCTTATTGCGGTCCTAAAATCAAATGAGATGAGTATGCGCTTTTTATTTCGAATTTTTTTCACGGTAATCCACGTACCCACTCTGCATTATAGCTTTCTTAAAAAGGCCTGAAATTTTAATTGTATTCTAGCCATTAAGATATCGGGTTAAGATATTCGACTATAAATAATACGTGAGCGATACCTTTACTCATTGAAGACATCATGTGATAGTGAACGCAAGCCGATCCGGCAGATTCACCAAATATTGTGACCTCTTGTGACCCTCCAAAGTATTGGATATTTTCCCGCACCCATTTTAAACACATCACTTGATCTTTAAGGCCCATGTTACCACTTACTTGACCGTCTCCGCTGTTCAAAAATCCTTTGAAATAACAATCAGACATTTGTAATCCTTAGCAAGGGACTTTTCAATGATTACTTGGGTAGTTAAGGTGTTAGTATTCAACTAGCGCGAGCCGCAACTTACCTAATGCACCGAGACGCTTTCAGGGAGTTAAGGGTATATTTTAAATTCTAATCAAGCTGAAAGTAATTCGTTAATGCTTGTGTACATGTAAAAACACCCTTACGTAGTTAAAGGTCACTAGCACCACATCCTCGTCCACCAAGTACTTCCCCCCATAAAGGTCTCCACCTCCTATGAAAATTATTTAGTATTCATATACTTTATTTCAAAAAAGTTTTATTTATTCTAATTTCAAAAACATAAAACTCCAAACCGAGATTAAAGCCTCCGCCATAGATGAAGACCATTACAGGAACTTGGTCCTTATGCGGTTTATGAGCATAAGGAGATTTAGATGAAGACGGGAGCTACAATAAATATGTCAAATGTTGGTTAGCATTTTTTCAACTATTCGAAAAATTTTAAAACTCATGTTTACCTGAGGTGTAAACACGTTTAGAAATAAACACGACTCCGAACCAAAAACGCGCTTAGTTATCGAGTTGACTTGGACGCATCGGTCCCTGGCTTTTGTAGCATCCAAAGTTCCGTTCCATTTCTCCCATCTTTCAGGAGGCTGTTGAAATGTTAATTAACTTTTAATTATTTATCAATTAAAATACATCATAATCATTTTATTTATATCTGTATAGTAAGTATGGGACTCAAGTGCGGTCAAGAGGTGGGTAGTACTCATAATAAGTTATAGTGCTATGTAGTGGTCGTGGTGTCCTGTTTACCTGGAATCTCTCCGGGTTCTTTGCATAAGGAATTCCATAAAATCCATAGTATTCTCTCCCTTTCCTAGACTGGAGAACAAAACCTTTAAGTTTCCCTTGTGGCGTGTCCACGATGGGATTTGGCTGATTTTCGAAATCCATCTAGATATTTGATATTTGAAAACAACACTGGGAATTGTAGGGATTGGGGAAGTTTCTGTCACTATTTCACAACTACTCGTGTCCTTATTATCCTTGCATGGTCTACACGGCTAACTGTACAGGGGATGGGAAATTTGAGAGTTCTAATTAGTTCTAAAGTTCTAATCGATTTATATTATTTATTTGCTAATCCACTGGATATTTAAACCAATTCGCCTTTCTTGTGGCGAGCAGAGATCAAATGAGGTTTCAGCCTTCCTCTTTATTCCCACGTGCTACAGGGATTCAGTACCTACTAGTGATTGCTATCTTCAGAGGAGTTGTGGTTGTAAAACTTGCAACGTAAAAAAATCCTTTAACCCTTACACACACTAAAGCTTCTTATAGTAATAGAATGTGATAATTACAAAGTTGGCCTCTATTAAGGCTGGATACCTTTTAGTATTGAGGTATTTATGTGTTATCATTATCAATGTACTATGTATACGGGTTCATTTGATGTTATGGAGATAATTCAAACCTCTTAACTGTTGTATGCCTAAGAACAGTTAGAAATTGCATGATAATGGCTTTACTTCAATAAAACTTAGAAGGATTTATTGTTTTCAATACGTAATGTGCACAGCAGACAGCAACAACTATGAATAAATATAAATAAATGTCTACAGATTTAATAGAATATTTGTTTTAGAATGGCAGAAGTCTGTGGTCGGACAAGCCCGAACATACGAGTGTTCTGATATGCATTTGCAGTATTTAAATAACCTAGCTAAATTTTCTTTAAAATGCGAAAACAACGAAAGTGAATACAAAAATAGCTGTATCTACAGAGAGTTAATTGCAGAGGATATTTACATTTGCAATAAATTAAAATGGTTAGTGAAATCTTGAACAATAATTTAAGTTGTCAATTGAATTAAATAGCCTTGCTATAAACAACACTAGGATTAGGATATCCGCCAGGGATAACAGTCCTCTCCCTTTGAGTAACAATTCTAGGGCTAGGCTTCATTCCATTAGTCTCCAAAAAGTTCTTAAGGGCCATTTTGTACTCATCGGGATAAGCCCGCATGTGTCCAACATGGCCTGTATTGCTCCATACTTTATTACTGCATGGGATCCCCTTATCAGACCATATTTTCTGAACCTCTTGGATCACATCTATTGTGCTAATCTGATCTATCTCCGAGGACAAAAATAGTGCTGGGGCCTTTAAAGGCTTGTTATAAAAGAATTCATGTGCGTTGAGGTAATATTTCGTAGCAATGTTGTAGAAAGCCCTTAAATGGAAGTCGATGTAGTTCTGTAGCCTTTGTTGAAGGAACTGGTTCTTGACAAAGACTGACTTGCTAACTCCAATACTGACCCCATTGACATCAACAACGCTGTCCCAGATTTGACCCTTCATCGTTCTTATCAGGTCGATACAATCTGGGTCTTCTTGCATGTGCTTGAGCATCCTGGCGAAAACGTAGCCCCCGACGGAAAAGCCATGGATAAGCTTTTTCTCATGGTCACTGGTCATTAAAATAGGAAGAATTTCATTTTGGACGATAGGGTCAACATTTGAGGGGAGGAGAATGTGCGCTGGGGAAGTTCTGACTGTGAGGACATCAAATCCTTGGTCGAGATAGAACTGAACGTATTTGTTAACCGCGTTGTTCTTTGCCATAAGCCAGCACAGGAGGACAGTGAGGGGTCGACCTTCGCTGGAGTAGTTTGAGAGATCAGGCCGGTTTCGGAGTTCTCGGGTTGACCCGTTGGTTATAAAAGTGACTGCTGGAGTGAGGCTTTTAGATGAGAGACCTCGAGCTAATTGGAATCCTTGGAACCCTTTGGATAAGGGGTTGAGAGCCCCGGGGGATAGAATTTGTTTGGCAGTGGGGACCACCACCATTGTGAGAATCTTCTGAGACATTATTAGTTCTGAAATTAGAAAGAGGATAACATTGTTACAATTCAGAATGTTTTTAGGCACATACATTTCGAAATCTGTTTGTTTCAAGTTGTTATCAATCATGGGTCAGGTCAGCTGGTCAGCATAACATGAGCATAATATTAATAACTCTTTCCTGCTTGAACAATGGTTGGCTTATTCTAAAAACCTACTACGCTTTTCTGAATCCCAATAGCGGCTGTGTCAGCAGTAATAAAATCATGATAAACTGTCTTGATCTTTTACTATTGCTTCATTGGTATTGTGTCAAGAAAGACGCGGCCTTTTCCTTGAATAACATCCTCCTTTACAACATAATACTATCTGTGTTATGCGTTGGTCATCTGCTAATTGCGATTAATTTTAATATTAGTATGAGATGAGCCAAGCCTACATCTGGAGAGGAGTTCTATTGGTTGAATCCTGAGGCGTGGTGTCTGTACTTGGTGGTGTGATAACTGAAAGTGGCCTGTTGCGTATGCAAAAACAACAGCCTGTTCGTAAGTGCTAGTTGTTACTATGCTATCGTGTTCATGTAAAAAGAATCATAATGCTTCAGCATGCTTTATGCTGAGTGCTAAAAACTGATGCCTCCCATGTTCTTTCAGCAGAGAACTGACTATGCCGATTTGACTGGGATCACACTCTAACACCGTGATATGCATGACACACAACTGACATTAGCATTTTAAAAGAATATGCGATTATTGGGATTGTTGCTGACTGATTGTGAACATGCGATTATTGGGATTGCTACGGTATCCACTTGTGGACGCTGGCTAATTGTGAGTGTTTGGGAATTTTATGATTTGTAGCGAAAAGTAGAGATGATAGCATGTTGCATGCAATTATGATGGGATTTTTACTTTTGAAAGATTTTCTTTGCTTTCAATAATGCTACTTGAGACAATTCAAGATTCAATAACTGCTTGGGAGGAACAGAGATAATTGTCAATTTCCTAGTGTAATTTGGGCTGATTCCATATTACCATTTGTTTAAGAAATACGATCGTACGATCAGACACACATGGGTTGGTGTTTGTTACTGAGATTATTCTTATAACCGGTAGGTCCTTAATTAGGACAATGTTATATTGTGCATGAGTTTTTAACTATATCACTGAAAAAGAACCGATTCACTAGTTATTAGAGTTTGAATCGGGATATCTATACCACTAGATTAATCTACTAACTCTTATTCAAATTCTTTAGAAACGCTTAGGAATCTCTGCCCTAAATTCCACATTCATGAAACATGAATTAATTTGTCGAAAATATTATTTATCAAGATCCCTTTTACTTTTATGACCCTATATTAACCCATATTTAAAACAATAATTCGGTTTACCAATAATTCCAGAATGATGCTTAATATTTCCAAACAAGTCACTTGCTCCACTCAAGAGGAAAAATGCTTGCACTAAAACTTTTAATTAGTTAAACACAAGAGGCTGTATAGTAATTGGTCGAAAATCACGAAAGTCTAGGAGCGATGGTACAACTGTCAAAGTTGAAATAACTCAGCGGGCCGGAAGGTGGTTGTGATGCCTTTATATAAGATCCGTTCGAGTGCCCCAGCCGAAGCCACTACTACAGACTTGCATGGCCTGATCAGCTTTCGGGAAGATGATTTTGGGAATATCACTTTTTCGTACTCATATAGCCATGTCCCATATTTTTGCAAGTCAGTTATCCTGCTATCCTGCATATTCTACTATAGTACTTGTGGCAAGCAGTATTACATAATGCATGGTGTAGCAGTAGCAGTAGTTAAATTGGCGATCATGCTCTGCCCTCATGAACGTCAGTCTGCTTTTCAGCATTGGATTGACAGGAGGTGGTTGCACTTTTTTGCAAGGTTAGGTTTTGTATGCGATTTGATCTTGGTATAAGTTGTTTCTATGCCCAACGCCTAATACTGATGGGATGATGATGTAATCGAGAGCGGGTGTGGATTCGTCCTACCGCAACCTCTAGGGGCGTTTGATCGGTGGTTCAAGATTTTAAGAAATTTTCTCAATCTTTTACTTTGGTTGATGTGCTATGCTATAAATATTTATTGGGATTTTTTTCTGGATAATTCTTAAGTTTGAGCATGGAATCATTGGAATGATAGAGTTGAAACGCCATAAATAAACGGTCCCACTTTTTCCATCGGATTCGATGTGATTGGGCTTACATTAGTGTGGACGAGCAATTTCAGCTGTAGGAGCAACTCTTGTTGGTTGCAAAAAGGAATTGCAATGCAGCATTCACTTCACGTTCTTTGCACATGGGATGAAAATGTTCACCGAAGTACTTGAGCTAACCGAGGAGAATTTCGTTCACATGTCCGTTGCATGTATTTGGATAAAAAAACATGGACAAAGTATTATTTGAGAATAACACTGCTCTTGAATATTCAGGTGTCGTTTTTAATTTGATTTAATGCTTGAGTTTGGTATTAGGAGTTATGACGCAAATGAATGGGCCTCTTGAATGCATACGAGTAGTTGAAATTGAAATGTGTTACTGTTAATCAGAATCCAAATTTCAAATTTTTATGTAAGCTTGTGGTAGATTTGTAGATGTGATGTTGCATAAAGATCCGCGTTACTAACTAAACAACAACCGAGGTACTAATCAAATCAAGGTACAAACATCTTCCTAACTCTTTTATTGTAAATGAAATATTCGGTGCGTAATCGATCATGAAAAGGTCAAAGGTACCAGCACTCAAATTTTTAAGATACACACATCTTTGAACCGATGTTCCATACTGGAAACAAAGAAATGGGTATATGCTATCAAGTTTTATTTTAGTATCTGCTCTGAATTTTAATCTTATGTTCACCGGCAGGAAGTGTCATTCTTATATATTTTGACTTCTAGTAACTCTATACTATTAATATTCCAAGTAATAGGAATGTGGTATTTAGATGTATAGCTATTTATGAATTGGTAAGTTAATTGACTCGTAGAAAACAAGTATTCCTATCCACTTTTTAAAACTTACAATACTTACTGGTACATATTGCCGAAGCCCGAGCCCGGGTGCAACTTTTACCTGTAGAATACAAACCTTGCAATGATAACGTTCGCCTAAATTCGGAATTGTGGTTCAGTTGTTTTGACTGTTGTAATTTATCGGGTCAGGTCAACCCCCACGGGCAAATCCTTCAACCTATTTGACCCATCTTTGAACTTAAATTCTATTTGTGTCACAGGTGTGCAAAATTGAAGAGTTATACGTTGGTTTTTAGAAATGTTGAAATGATCGCGTTGGGTTTGCTCCCAAGGGTCAATTCTTCAACCGATTTGACCCGTTGTCAAACTCAATTTTAAATTTGTGTCCAAAGACAGGTGTGCAATATTTAGGAGTTGCGGGTCGGTTATTATTAATTTTGGAATTTATCAGGTGGAGTATGCCCACACGCGCACATCCTACAACTGATTTGACCCATTTTCGAACTTAATATTAAAATTGCGTCCAACGACAACTGCACAAAATTTGAGTCTTAGGTCCGTTTTTATAAATGTTTGAATTTATCGGGTGGGGTCTGCCCCCACTCGCACATACTTCAAACGATTTGACCCATCTTCGAACTTCAATTTTGTTCAAGAAAAAAATGTGCAAAGATTGGGAGGTATAGGTCACAGCTTGCCGAAGCCCGAGCCAGCATATATTATCTACGTCTAGTTGTATAATACCTTCTTACAGTTCATAAATTTACCGCAATTAGGAAATTGGTGGATGTTATCAGGTTGGGTCAGCCCCAGTTTTTCATCGCAATCACAATTCTTCGCAATATATTTCATCGCGATTTCACTTTGCCGCATTGCTTATTCCTCGCAGCACTAACTCATCGTGATCTTAATACTTCTCAGAATGTGTTTGTGGAGAGAATATATGATATGTCTCTTCGAACTGTTTAAAAAAACAGATACCTCTAATCAAATAATTTCACTATGCTTGTCTCTTCATTCCTAACAT
>JAQFYM010003932.1:0-16977 GCA_034694785.1 Agrenia bidenticulata | reverse complement strand
ATCTTCGAACTCATCCAAGCAATTGGGCCACAGATCATGTGTGCAAAATTTCAAGTCAATTGGACTAGTTTGAAGAGTTATTGTGACGGCAGACGGACAGACAGACAGACGGACACTGACATGATCCTATAAGCCCTTGGAGTCGGGCTAAAAAGGGATTGAATTAATTTAAAAACTTTTCATCTTACCAATCCAGGCATCAGTCTTTTTATAATTAAACTGGACCTACAAAACAAGCTAACCTCCTGTCTTTACGTAGCTGGCTCTAAACAAGTTTAGTATAGAACCAGGTTCTACTATAATTTAATTTACTACCTGAAGTTTGATTGAAAATTTCAATATAAGCTCTTAAGTTAATTTTGGCTAAATTGAAATACCAAGGACATATGTCTAACTTGTGTGTCTTGTATAATCCACTAGCATAAAATCCTTTATCCTTCATTCTTTATCGTCATTCCCAAAGTTCCCCTTTTCATTGATAATAATCATAGTGGAAATTTAAATTACCAACAGGTTAAGGCAAATGTTTAACGCTTTGCGCTCCCTAGCAAATTTTTTTTAAATACAGAAGCTGCAAATTGTAGAAAACTTAATAAGCTTCAATTTAAAATTTGAAACTCATTTCCATTGCAAGAAAATTTTCTGCAGTTTGTAGTTTTTCCATTTTGCTCACAGGCACACACGGATTTTTTTCAATGTTGGTTGTTATATACGTTGTCTAGCAATTGCTTTGACTCATCCTTAAACTGTGACAACTAAATATGCAGTAAACTTTTCTTTTATTTTCGAGAACCACTTCCCTTGAAACAATTTTTTTTAAACTAAGTTGATGAAAAGATTTGCCTGTAAAAAAAACCAACATCCCGAGATTTTGAAATGAAAAAATTTAAATCGAAAGAATTGCTTATATGGATGATCAGTTTTGGGGCTAAAATCCTGGCCACGCCATTTTCCTGGGATCCGAATCTAAAGTTGATTATTACGAGTGAGGATATGTTTTTGAAATGGGCTCTTCTCCGCTTTAGCTGCCTGGGAGGATTAGTGGGACATTTATTAATTCAGTGCTATAAGATTTATCGGTATCCTTTCCAATTTCAACTTGTCGATATTGCCCTCCTATCCGTTTATGGAATAGTTTTGTGTTTCAGTTTCCTAGTCAATTTCAATTTGGCCTTCTACTACCATGAACATGCTCAACTTGCTAACTCCTCCATCATCTTTATCCGCACATTTCAGGGTATGCAATTTTTTAGTACATTTCTCAACACCTTGTCTAGGTCACTTTTTAAAATATATTTGTCACCGAATGTCCAAGACCTTTCATCCTTAATATTTGCATCCCTCATAAAATACCCTAATATGCAAATGATAATAAAATATTGACTCCAAGTTTGTGGATTTGAAATAGATTTTGATTTTTTTTACAGAAAGATATGCATCTAGGAAATCGTGGAAGCTTCAATATTTGGATCAGATTCTGACCTATGAGCTTGGCATTTTTCTTATAATCCCTTTCTTTGCATTATTCCACTACCTGACATTTCCCACTTCAATAATTTACCTAACTAACCATGTCAATGTTAATACGTGGGAAGACTACATACTTTTTTGCTTGCCTCTCTCTCTCATATACCCATTGGTCGTTTTGAATCTCAGTTTCTCCGTTCTATTGCAAAAGCAGTTGGTATTCGTCCCACTGGTCCTCAGTCTGGAGGTCATCAAAGAAATGAAGTATAGTCACTTGTTCATTATTTTTCACAAATATTTTTTATAGATATTGTAATAAAAATAATTGTTTTCTGCTTTCAGAATCAATGCCAAGGTCACATACAGAACCACTAATAAACTCAGAACGCCGTATGACTTGTGCATCGTTTATCGGTCTCTGCAAGCATTTCAGTTGCTGTTGAACGAGTCCTGGTCTTCCATCTTATTACCGATGCACTGCGTTGAATGTTCAGCTGGGATATTTTGCCTAGCTTTAATCTTGTGCTTTTGGAGGATTTTGAATTTTAAAAATCGCTCTTTACTATTAATTGTTTCTGTTACGACGAGTGGAGAGTGGATTTTCCTGCTCGTGGTAGTCAGTGTGATTCATAGCAGAAGTCAGAAGTTGCTGAGCAATTGGAGGTATAGCATCTGGGGAAATCGACTAGACCGAGTCATTATGAAAAGGTATCGGGAATCGAGTCAATTTTTAGGTGTGAAATGTGGGTCTTTTTATACTTTCACTTTTAAGAAGGTAGCGTCTTGCATAAATTTCATTTTCTGGGGGGCTGTTAAGGTCGTTATTGCTCATAACTACTTGGCAGATTTATTTTAGACGTTCGGAAACCACGAGCTTGATATAAAAACAGGGACAAGGATTGTTGAGGATTGTTGAGAAAGGTTGTAAATGTTTAAAACTTTCATTTGATGAGTCTATTTAAGGACGATCTCTGTAAAATAATTATAATTGGTATATATAATCATTTTGAAATGTGGTAATATTGTTTAAATTAAATCAAACATAAATTTTTTTTCGAAACAGAGTCTAAAATTTACCAAGGAATATATATTTTTTGATACACATATTTAAACTACAACCCTGTGAGTTATCCAATGGGGCCCATCTTTGAACTTGCATAGACAAACGGACCGACAGCCGCTAACAGATGCATCCGAAAAAAATAAAGCAAAGTCTCTTAACTGGCTTACCGCCGTCCAAATGTTTTTTTAAATGTTCATTTAAAATATACTATCCAAAAAACCAACAAATTTGGATATTTCTAGAGAATGACAAGGTTGTTGTAATTAATAGTTGTTCCAAATTGCTTGCTCAGCTTTTGTAGAATTTGAAGTTCCTAAACTCTCCTTTGGAAATGTAGAACGTTCCTTAAAATGCCTTGTTTGGTTTTTACTTGTGTATCTCATAAGTCTCAAAAAATCGATTTACTAACAGTGTACTTATGCCAATTCTAAATGTTTAGATTTACTATTTGTTCAGAGTAATTTCTGGTTTCAATACATTTTAATTTTCCATTAACTCCAATCTCTGATCATCATTAATATTTTGAACAGCTCATACACAATAATTTAAAAAACTACAATTGCGACATTGTTTACATAAGAGCTTCCGCTTCCGATAAATAAAATTACTTTAAAATAATGAAATTATCAAAAAGTCAAAGGTTCAAGACACCTCTGTTCCAGCAATCTGAAGATTAAAAGATATAAAACCGTTCACAGTGTAATACAAAATCCCTCCGAAAAATTGGATTTTGAATGCTTTGACAAGTTCCTTAAGTGAAAATCCTTTGACCATAATGCTCCATTTGATAACAGGGAGGGTCAACAGCTTCCGACGAACATATTTATCCCGCATACCAACACCACTTCGAGGGATTTCCGATCTCAAGGAATAAAGAAGTTGCCTGGAGGTGACACTAAGGGCCACTGCATTGGGAATAGTCTGTTGTGCGAGAATAGGACAAATGATAGCCAGGATGGGAAATAAGAGGAAGGTCGGCATCGGAATCACGTTGTACAACTTAAGAGAAATCCAATTACTCATGACGCTGGCAATAAAGCCAGCTGTTAGCAGCAGAAATTCCAAGCCTCCCTTGAGGGGCTCAACAAATCTTAATATGATCCGCAGTTGATTGTACCAATTAGTGTATTGAATCAAGCTCTGAAAGCGGCTATTTTTTAAATACAATTGTCTCAAGTAAAACACACAGGCCGAGGCAGAGCGATTGTTCAGTGTATACACGATAATTCCAAACACGCACAATTGACTAAACTCTGAAAAGGCTCCAAACACAAGGACCAATCTCAATATGACTAGCACCCACTTTAAATAAGCCAAGTTTTCCATAGCTGAGGGAGTCAGGTCCCTGAAAAGGTAGTAGAAGGGGTCCAGACGCTAGTACACAGATAACGGGATGGCCAAGGTGCAGACTATTGGAAAGATCATCGCCGTACCATAAAGGAACAAACCGACACTGTCAATTTCTCGATCCAAATCCGATGTCACCTGTAGTCGCTCAAGCTCTGAAAATTGCAGATTTAATAAATTCGAAAATATTAGCACTTATATGTTTTTCCCAATTATGAGCCCTCTTAGTTTATCTTGTCTAACGGAACTGAAGTTTCTTGTGGAGCTTAATTAGCTCGTTTAGGCCTCGGACAAACTCATGACGGCAGATGAGTGTGGACAATGCCAGGGTGAAAGCTACAAATCCTCCAATGACCGCCAGCCCGGTTATGATTGTGATTTCGATCGGGACGGAGAAAGTGTGGGCTTTGGAGAATAACTGACGAAAAAGGATGTAGAAACATGCCCAGAGAACACACACAAATTGGAAAGTCAACAGACACCAGGAAATCAGGGATTTTAATTTCCTCACAGAGACAAACTTGCAATTTCTTACGTCCCAGTACACTGGACATTTTGGAAGGAACTCAAAAATTCTTTTATGGTTTTTTAGCGCTTTGAGAATCAAGGAGGTAAGCATTCTTGGAGATTGTTAAGTCCAGAGTCTTTGAATTAGACTATTTCTGACCAACTCCTAGGACGAGTCAGAAACTAAGTTGGCCTGATGGTCGAAAAACGGATAATAATTCGGGATATAATAATAAACGGGGATTGTTCAACGAGTTGTTTTTTGGTTCGAGTTCGAAAGCCAATTATGCATGCAATAGTTCGGAAAACCTGGATCTCTTTATTTTATTTAACTACAATTGCCCGGTTCGGATCCACCATATAGTTTAAGATGGAACTGATTTCTACCGGGTTTCAACAAGAGGTATACTACTGTCCAAATTACCGATGGGTGATAGAGGAAGGTAATTGGAGTCAACTGGGCGAAAACATGTCGTAATTTCGGGCACGGCAATTACTCCTGTATCGAATCCCGGCATTCCATTTGAATAAGCAAAGGTTAAGCAAATAATTACAAAGAAATGTAAACGTATAATCAAATGGGTAGAGCAAGGACGCCTTGTCAATTAGGATTTTAAAATTTTTGTTTCACAGGCATTATATCAATATGGTAGTCTATTGCGGTGTGTGGACCCATACTTGGGCATTGGTCTCAGGTAATTTGCCTATCCCCCTGCATCTCAGAGGCCGAGAAGTGAGCTGTTTTTGCAATCCCTGGGACTGCCCAGGTATGTCCTGACCTTTGTCTAATAAATTATTTGTGAATTTTCAGAATGTGAATTCATTCAGGTATTGTTCACAGTACGAATGTTTGCATTAGAAGTCTTCCTAATATTGTTTGGCCTTCATTTTAAAATTAATTTCATATTTCATATTAAAAAGGCATATGCTAGCAAGAGCGGCAATGACACTAAAAATCTGGATACCGTTCAAATTGCATTTAACAAAGTGCAGATGAGGGAATTTCAAGCCATAAGTTGAACAGTGTTCCTGATTATACCCAATCCGTTCCAAAGGATAATCTGAAAGATTAAAATTTGCCATTGAAATAAATTTAAAAAATATTTAAATACAATTCATTGTGGATATTCAAAATGTTATGCTAAAAGTAGTTACCTCAGGATGTTTAAACTCCAGCTGATACAAAATCTCAAACGGCTTCTGGTTACAATAGACAGCATTGCACATTGTCTGGTCTGGACTAAGGACTAAGGATAAGCACAATTGCTGCATAGTTTATTACCAATTTGCCAAACATTGTTACAAATTAAAACGATTTTGGTGTAGAACAAATCATCTCGAACTAACCCTTAAAACTTTTTTTTAATTGAATCTGTTTTGAATGCCCCTTGCATTGTTTCTATTAGAAGAATTGGATAACATTGCAGCATCTCTAAGCTTGCAAAATGGCTATCAGCATGGCAGTAGGGAGATTGGACCCAGCCTGGAAGGCTTGATAATTATCCCATGTTAAATACACAATACGAAAAATAGAGTTAGGCTGATTAAGCAATGCTTAACAAAACATTTATTTATCTAGGTCGTGTCTATCAACGCTCCAGTCATGACTCTCATAAATACTCAGTCACTTTTTGAAGACCTTCGTCCCCTTATTGCGCATTATGTTTCCATGAAAATAATTTTGTCAACTCTGAATTTTTAGAAATATCCAAAAGTTGGTTTATTTCAATATCTTTCCATTTGTCGTAACCAATAAACTATGAATAAATGTCCATTAATCTTGGCTAATAATAATGTTACTTTTATTCACCTGACTGTGGATTCTGCATGACATTGCAATATTGAAAAAAACTGATAAGGTATCGGTTATTCAACTATTTATCTTCCGTGTTAAGTCAAACTTGTAAATATATTGACCATTCAGCATTTTCTCCAGTCACCATTTTTCTTAAAATGGGATGTATATCATCAATGTTTGGCTTTGGTTTGATACCCAACATTAAAAAAATCCCCGGACGTCGTTATCAAGATTTCAAAGAATTACCGACAAATGGGGGAATTACCGCCGAGGATGTAACGACAATTGTGAAAATTTTAGTTGGTGATATCACTGTTGTAGAAAATTGGATCGGGCTATACGAGAGACTGGGTGTTTCAATGGATTTAGATAATCTAAAGAAAACGAGAAATGCTGGTAACCTTAGTTCCACCAATTTGTTCAAAGAGATAATCGAGAAATGGAAGTCAGAACAGGGAATTGCGGGCACTGTCAATGTTTTATGTCTTATTTTGGATGACATGCGTTGTGTGAATGCGTCTGGTAAGTTAATCATTAATACAGATCGGGTTTTTAGTCTTTTTCCGTCCTTGTCCAATTCATTTGAACCTTCGCAAATTAACGTATTTATTTAGTCGATAATATAGATTATATGCAAAATTGGCACTATTGGAAAATTTAGTTGAGATATGTCGGGGAGAACCTTAAAACCTTATTAATTTCCAAACTTTAATTTGATTGGTTTTTGCAGAGAAAATCAAAAGCTTTTTCAGTATCAATGAGGCTGGACAGTCAACGAATCCGATTTTTTTTGGTTTTAATTGTCTATCGAAGAATTTCACTGGAAGGAGCGAGCAGATAAATGAAATTCAAAAGATGTTGACGGAACCGACCGATGGATTGGTCAAGATCTTAGGGATGGGTGGAATTGGGAAGACAGAACTTGCCAAAAAATTCGCGTATATAAACCAAGAATGCAACTGTATCTGGCTGGATGCCGAAAATTTCAAAACTCTATATAACTCTGTTATAGAGTTGGGTGAGTTTGTTGGAGTTAGAAATGGAAACCTTACATTAAAAAATTTATTTCGCTCTTGTCTCAAAGCAATTACTAATAGAAATTCATTCAAAATCCTGGTGATTGTTGATAATGTCGATGTCAATTATGATGAGGCTGTTGAAGTCATCGATGTCATTAAAGGTGCAAAAAACTGTTCGGCTATTGTTACATCAAGGAACATTGGTGTTATGGAATATACAGGGGATGATATTATCGACTTAGATACTTTCTATGATTCCGAAGCCATTCATTTAGTAAGCTCATCTCTGACATTGGAAAGCTACCAAGACATTTTGAACCTTTGTGGACAACTTGACAACTTTCCATTGGCCTTGCAACAGGCTATAGCATTTATTAAGCAGACGAAACGAACAGGACTGCTTGGAAAAGAATTCAAAATTCCTCATTACCTCAAACTTTACGAGGAAGAGAAAATAAAATTGCTAAACTTCCCACTCATACGCGACCACAAGTATTTCAAAACAACGTTGATCACGTGGAATACTTCAATTGAGACCATTAAAGCAGAGGTTAATGTAGGAAAGATGTCCATCGACCTCCTCAATATCATCGCTTACCTAGAGGCTGAAGGTATACATGTAAAATTCATCCAAAAGATTTATGATCCATCTGATCGGTCAACCCCTAAAGTAATTGCAGCGATTGAACTCCTGAAAGCTTATTCTCTTGTGAAAGTGGAAGGTAATGTGATTTCTGTGCACCGTTTAGTGCAGGAAGTGGTGAGAGTGCAATTGGGTCACAATAAAGTTCTCATCAAACTGATCACTACTATCGATAAGGATAACGGATTGAGTGTATCTAGAGACGGACAGCTAAAACACTGCTTGTCTGTGTGGAGACATTTTTCTCAACTCAAAGATGACAAGTTGGAAAGAAAATTTATGTCAAAGCGAATCAAATTTATGAATCTGCAATTTCTGGATCCTCATGTAGACCGCCATTTTTTCAATCTATGTGTTGAGGTTGCAAACCGAGTACTTTGCAAAGATGACAAACAAAGACTGATCATTCTTAGTCGATTCGCAACTTGTACCAAGTCTGTGAAGAATCTCGAGGTAGTGCTTTGGAAACAGATTGAAATCAAAGACCAAGAAGAAGACCTTATAACATCTTATTCATTGGCTTACACTCTTTTCAAATTGGGGGAAGATCAAGAAGCACTGGAACGCCTAACAACTGTACGATACCGAAATCATGTCTGGAATCAAATCTTATTGTATGTCTTAGATCGACTAACTGTATATTTGAAAGAAAATGGTCATTGCCATAAAATTCTCATTAGAATGCCTAAATTCCATAGTTTTTATACCTTGGACTAACTTTATCACAAGAATCAAATCGACGACTCATTGTGCGGAGTTACGATGTCTATACTGTCATGAGTTTAATGTTACTTCATTTTTATGTTATAATTGTATAGGTAGTCGAGTTTTGTGTGACTTTAAGTGATTCGAGTATTTGAATAATTAATCGCCAAGTAATCTGAGTACGTTTTATTGATCGAGTTTATTAAAGCAAACATTCAATATCAATCCAAAGTAAACAATTTCAAAAACCCACCAATAATTAGCAGATCCTAACATCCTTTAATTCAATATCTCAATATCGTGGAAATGCTAATTAACTCATCTCATCAAATCATACAAATCATCATACAAACTTTACCTGTTTAAACCTTGTACTATAAAATGTAGTTTGGTTTACAACCGGTGACATTAATTTATGTGGAACTAATGTTTCACAAATTTTTATAATTTTTATATTGCATTGTAATGAATTTTTTTTATTCAGAAAGACCTTATTATCAAAAGATACAGATCCAAGAAAATTATTTGGTAAGTAGAGTTAATTAATAATGTTCATTTCAGGTATTTGAGTTCCTTTGTCATTAAAATTACAGTATATTATATTTTTCCAAAGGTTGACTTGATTGCATGAATTTCGTCTATTAACCTTAAGGCGATAAATTGTTGAAATTATATTTTTATTGGGATCATGACTCAGATATTTTTTTCCATAACCAAATTTCTAATAACATAATCAATGTTATTAAGTCTTCTAGTTACAAAAACGTATCGGCAGCCTTCGGCGAAATCCTGGTTGAAACAATGAGCAGGGATAAAACGCTTCAATTCCCTGGAATGTCAAAGGTCAGTTGTGAATCATCTTGTAATCCTTCACCTGTAAACACAAAACTCAACAAAACAAAAATATTTTTAAGAGTACAAAGCCACTTCAACTGATGAGCTTTTGTGGAAGTACATGGACCGTGCAGAGAAAGATTTTGTAGTACCACAAACGTGGTCATTCGGAGTGATGGGGGAGGACTCGAAATTATTTTAGGACGTTAGGTGTACGTTTAGAAAACCTTCTATGATTGACAAACATGGGTTTTTTTTAGTAAATAAATTCCATATTCGACAATAGAAATTAGCACATCATATTGTCTAAAGTATCTGTTTCAGTTTGGTCCCATATTATAGCTTATATGTAGAATGTATATTGTCCTGAAGAAAATCTACTACAAATTTTGTGACTAAGAGAATGCTAACAAAAAAGAACCCCCAGGGTCGACTCCCGTGGGACAACCTGCAATCAGATTTTTCCAAGATTAAAACGTCTTGTGTATTGTCGAAAAGAATATTTATACAACATTTCAGGGCCGTAAATAAATTTTCTGTGGAAGTCCCTACGGTCAGCCTCCACTGGTCACCCTTTTTTCATAATCGACCCGAACTCCATAGTGACATTTACATTTTTCTAAAGATCATTTCTGTGAAGTTTGGAGATTCTGCGACTATTTTACAAAACCCCCTATGATTGACCCTTACGGGTATTTTCTTTCAAAAAAAATAGGAACATAGGTCATAGGAACTTTTATTTTGGAATAAGGTAAATGCATACCGAATTTTACGATTAAAGGTTTATGTTTAGAAACCCCCCCCCCATGGGTTATTTATTTTGTTTATGAATTTTATATTCGACTATTAGTTATCTAAAGTACCCGTTTGCAAAGTTTTGTAGATTTACGCCCATGTTATCGGATCATCTACGGTCATTTGACCCCCACGGGTCAACCGTTGCCCCGATACATGCCATCTTTGAACTTAAATCCTACTCTAGCCTAACAAGCTTGTGTACAAAATTTGATGACTCTTAATTAACTCGTTTGTGAGTTATCAGTGGGACGAACGGACAGACAACGGTGATCCTATAAGCCCTAACGAACGGGCTAAAAACCCTGTCTTTGAAACAGTTCTGTCAGGGTGGATAATGTTCAAAAGCAATTTAGTTTGGATCACAAATCAATGGAATGAATATTCTAGGAAACACAGGTAACATTGAGTACTGGTCAATTTTATTTGTATGTATGACACAAAAAACTATTGTAATTATGGTGTTATTTGTTTATTTTAAAATGTGTAGAGTTGGCGATGAAATTTTTTCAACATTCAACAAATCAAGCTAAAACAACCACAGCAAGGTTTACGGAATTTGCAATGAAAGCCATTTTAATTTTAATCTCATCAGTTGGGTTTGTCATCCCTGTTTTTGGAATCAAACAAGATGTGGACGATGGCTACCCACTGTTGGAATACATTATCGGAGACTCAGCAAACTCCCTACTAATTTAATTCCTACGATTCATAAGTTTATTAATTGTAGGGATAGAACTTGGGAAATTTTTGATTGGAGGAGCACTTTTTTGTTTTACACTAACATTAATTTCATCGAGAATTCTTCTTTCACTTTCCAATCCATCAATGTGGACATTGACGTTGAAAAGGAAACCCAAATTCAGAAAGAGGTACTTAAGGTCGACGATTACGATCTTCCGTGGACTTTCGATTATTTTCAATTCAATTCAAAATAGTCTTACTAACTATTTCGCACAGGGGTCCGTAGCCTGTGGCATTTTATTAGGAATTGTCTGTAACTGGGGTACAATCAGGCTTGTTAATGTTGTAGAAATGCCGCTGTTCTTGGTGATGCCGTTTATTTCTGTCGTTGCTATAATTATTATGCCATTTCTAATTACCCTTGGAAGTAGAGCCCATGAAAACTCAAGTATGTGCCGAGGTTTTTTGACTAAAGTAATGTTATCGAAATACGAACGAATGCAACTAAACTAAATCATATTATTTGTTACAGAGGAGAACTCGGACTTTTGAATGTTAACCCACACTACACCGCCAGTTTACTAGTCTCATTATAGAGTTAAACCCTCAAGGGTTACATTACGGTTGTTGGGGCACTGGAAGCTTTATTTTAATTTTGGAAACTTCAATTTTTTTGTTTTTGGTTGAATTAGCATTCAGCAAGGTCGATTTAAACTTTTAAAAAATTTTGAAATTTCCAAAATGAAAATAAAGAGATAAATAAAAAGAGTCTAGATTTAATGCCTAAACTCTATTAGCTGGATAGAGCTTGAATAGATTTTAAAAAAACTCAAAAAAGGACCTTAATTTCTTGGTCATACATAAGCTTTCGTTTACTTTTATTACGTGTCATTGTCAGATTGTAATTGTCTTTATCACAGATCATATTTAAAACAGTTTGTAATTAAATACAAAATTGAAAATTACACAATTTCAAATTAAAAAAAGTCATGCAAACATCTAGATCTTAATGCCTAATGCCGAAACTCTATTGGTTAAATAGATTTTAAACTAAATTATAAAAAGCCGAATGGCTGTAAAAAGTATTTAATGAACACATGAGACAAAAGAACTAATCTTAAATCCATACTGGCGTTTCCCAACTTGGATTTACATCAAGTAAATTAACAGACGCCTATTTAAAAAAAATACACAATCTCATATCAACTAAATCTATTCAAATAAACTGTACAGATTTTAGCTAGCAAATGTCAAATATTAAAATAATCGTAAACCCGATGCTCATAAAATAAAACAGTCATTGTACACGGTACACCAAAATTCCCAAAATCAGACAGACGACACAACATGCATCAATTAAGTTTGCCCATTAACAAAGGCATTGTCTATGAATAGTTTAAAAAAATTAGCTGCCTCCGTCCACTTTGTAATTCTTTGGATATTTTTAGCTCAAAATTACTTGTGTTTACAAGTAAATCTTTTTCACTGTTTTCTCCAATGTGTCAGTATTTAAATTGTTCTTCATTGGATTTCGATTCACTGTTGGCACATTGACGAGAAAGTCAATCGGCTTTGTCAGCCTCTGTGACTCGGTAAGGCTTGCTGACAATTGGGCATTTGTTGACGGCTGGTTTTTATTCTGTCTTGATAGTATCAATTTACACATGAGAAATCCTAGAGAGAATCCCACAAGAAGGGATAATACTGCTGACGACGTTGTGGCTAAAACTACTGACTGACTGGACACCATCCCGTCTGCTGATTTCACGTACGATGATTCGAAATCTGTTAGAAAAATTGTCATTGTTATCATAAATTTGTCTATAAAAAACCCTAAAAGCAATGCATTGGGAATATTTAGTCATTGGTTAAAAGATATTGTTAACCTAAGCGATAATACAGTTTTGGTTATTTTGAGAACTGCAGATTAGAGCTCAAGCAGTTGGGCTCAAAAAAATTATTTGCCCATCAAATATGCACTAAGCTTGTGAAACTTATTAAATCTGAGCTTTAAAAATCCTCAATAATTTTTTTTCAACTTTCATGAAAGGAAAAATAATAAAATATTTAAGAAGACTTGATTGCTTTGATTGGTTTGCATTACCTGATCGACTGTGGCTGTCTCCAATACGGGAAATAATATTGTCATGGAAGGTATCATTTTGCTCTTGCATAATAATTCTCTCATCAACATCATCTCCAAAATATCGCTTAAAAGGCTCAAGAGTTGCCTTTTTCGTGTCTTGCAAATTAAATTTAGGACTTGGGGCTTCAGTACTAGTTGAACAAGGGCAACAGTCTTCTTCTACTTTCTCGGCTTTAAAATATTTAAAATACATTTGTGAGGTCTATGCAATTCCGAATATTTACTTAATGATGAGTTCAAAGCAGGGCCTACCTTGAACAAGGGCACTCCTTAGATGATTAGCTTCTACAATCTCATTATTATGATCATCTAAATATTCCCAACACAGCAAATTATAACAAAAACAATTATCGAGAAGGTAAAATAAAGTAATTTTCAAAGGTTCACTTACCAACAGGGCAAAGGTTGATGTCCCCTCCGGACACATCTTGAATAAGAGTTTCATCTTGTTCTTTGTGGGGGACCTTTGGGTTCTTGGGGACACAATTTTGTGAGTCTGAGTCCCAGGCACAGTGGGGATCACGGAGGGAGAGGCACTTGGCACATTTCCGGTACTTTTCACAATTGTCAACTTGAATGACGGTCATTTGGGTTTCTGTTAGCACGAGAAGTCTTGTGGGATTCACGAGATGTAAAGATTTTATGGATTTATTAGGGAACACTTCCCAAGACTGGGAGATTATGCTATTCACAGGGTTGGATAATATTAAGTTCACTTCGTCTAAGGAATTAGTTGCATTCACGACGCCTTTGTAGACTTTTCCAGAATCTAAAATAATCGAACCACATTTTTATTTGATTCAAACATGCATGAACAATTATGAAGAGATTGGCATACCTGTCCCAATATAAATTATGTGGTAAGGGGCCACTTCTGGAGAAAAGTCGACTGCTAAAGCAGTAAAAGTGTCGGTATTTGAGGTAAAGGTGAGGACAGCTGTTCCCTGAACCGCTTCGTCCATTAAGGG
Organism: Agrenia bidenticulata; assembly: GCA_034694785.1. Classification (NCBI taxonomy): domain Eukaryota; kingdom Metazoa; phylum Arthropoda; class Collembola; order Entomobryomorpha; family Isotomidae; genus Agrenia; species Agrenia bidenticulata. The sequence goes on along the minus strand of JAQFYM010003932.1, from coordinate 3,001 downwards.
ATGGCCCTTGAGGAAAGCTACTGAGTTGGAATCTGGTTGCTGGCTTGGATCATTCGAACATTGACCTGGCCTTGGTGTAGGTACTGCAGACGAGGGGATAGGGAGCCAATTTGAATCGACGGACGATTGACCTTTAAAAGGCCCGTCAAAGGCCTTGAGGATGTCCTTTATGTAAAATGAACAAACAGCGGAGGCGCCGATTGAGTTTGGGGGAGTCGTAAACACCGCGTACAACATTTCTTCTCGCTTTTCATTGTTCATAAAAACTTCGGTTGTGTCCTCTGAAAAAAATAACATATTGGATTTTAAAATATAATTTTAGACTTTTTTGGATTTGGATTTATTGATAAGTAACGTAAACTATGAGAAGATGTAACACTTACGAATATGATCAAAGTAAAATGGGAATTCTCCAGGAATTGAGCAGTTAAGTCTGGCCTTTAGAAATGTGGTGAACCGATCTCGGTGTTTTCGACCTCCATTGTCATGTCGACAGATTCGGGCCACACGGCTGTAGACCGCTTTTCCACAATTCGAATGTTCAACTGCCGCCTCTCGAAAAAAGAACAAGGCCAAGTCCCCAAAGCTCCGAGACGATACGAATGACGGATCTTAACATAGAAATACAATTATAAGTTTGAGAAAAAGTATAAAAATTAAGACAACTGTTTTTCCAATTATGAACTAACTGTTAAGATGGAGATCGTAATATTGTTCAGTTCTCAGGGGCTGCTTATAAATGAGGGAGTCAGTTCCACCAAAGTCGGCCACCGTGGCCGCATAGACGGAGTCATGATGAAGAACCGAGGTGGACGGATGAGTCGGGTCAAACGGACTGTAGCCGACTCCAGAAAATGGCTTCCCGTGTGACTTGAGGTCAGCAGAATACAATCGACACGTGGGCTTGAAGGCATTCGTCCCACAGAGAAGGTATTGACCCTCAGTTGAGACGTTTGAGTCGGGTTGATTGTTGTAAAGGGGGCCATGGAATAGGCGGAGGAAGTTGTGACACTTTGACTCTGATTGTCCTTTGAATTGACACGTTTCTTGGTACTCTGTTGACACTGTCCAGTTCACACTCTGAAAATCCAGGTTATATGCAAAAGTAGCTTTAGATCCATGCTAATTAATTGATTTCATTTATATTTGATTTTAAAATTTTAATTGTGTTTAATTGTCAGCATTTAAATTATATTGGTGTTTCAGGAAACAGAATAGGTGAATATTAATATCTGCACTCTACTGGTCTTACCGTTACTCAATAAAAAAAGAGTGTGACTCTGAACAATGGCAAATTTTTACTGCCGGTGCGGAACATGCGAAATCCTCCATTAAATTTTAATTGACGTTGTAAACAGTCTACCTTCCTCAATAACCATTATCACCTACATAACCTATTGGAGAGAGACCGTTTAACGGTTGCTACCGAAAAACGAGAATGTAAGAGTGTGTAACTAGAATCCTCATTGATCTTTTTGTGATTTATTACATGTTTGATAATCGTCTGAAATTTCAACAAGATATTCCTTCTGAAAATTTGAAAAGTGAAATGGATAAAAAAAATCCATTTAAACTTTAAACCCCTCCCGCAGCGAACTTGATTGATTGATGGAAATTATTGAACCTAACTGACACTCTCTCTAAAATGTAGACACTCCACTACAACTACAAGCTATTCCCAATCTGAACTCTATAGCCCTTTAGTTAATACCTGTAAAGTATTCGTGATAGCAGCTGATTAATTGGAGGTGGTATAAATCATTAAAAAAAATACTTACAGAATATTCTATGAGATCATTGTTGAGACTAAAGTTGTAGAGGGTATCTCTAGCACCGATGAACACACTTTCGGGCGTCAGGCTTAGTAAGGTTAAATGGTCATCGGGGTCGGCTTGAAAACTCCACAGCTTTTCAACTTGATCTGCAATCAAGACAAGAAAGATTTGATTAGCAAAACAAAATAAAAATGTCTGTAAAGTCGAGTTGCTTGATGATTTAGCTTCTTTGCTATTTTACGAGGAGATGTGCAAGTAAATTTTCGAAAATCCTCCTCTTGGACATGTGTACAATATTTTATAAAACCAGTAGAACAAATCTCCCCACATCAAGACAAAACAACTATAATTGTGGGTCGTAAATTATTTGTAAGGCAAATGCTAAAGAGTACTGAACATTTTTAAATGTCATTTGAGCCTCGAGAATCTTCTGCTACTTACGAAAGTCATTTTTATGTCTTTTTTTACACAAATTTAGTGTGTTTCTAAAACGTTTCTAACCTCATTGAATGTGTTAGAGTTAATTTGTGTCCCCTTTGAATTAGCTCGGTAGACAAAAGAAAAATCCGGCCTCAGGTTCAAAAAGTCAACGAAATTTTTAGGGAACCGGTTTCGTTTTGTAACGGGACAAGATTTGCTTGTGATGTTTGTCGATAATACATTTTTATAAAGCACATCTGCTTACTCCATCAGACCCAGACACACACAAGTCCAATATCTTGTTTAGAAAGGATAATATTGCCACCATTAGCTCCGCATCAGCCCCACATCTTCAGAATCTCTTGGACTTCGTGAGGAAGATAATAGGAACGGCTATCGAGATTATTTAAATCTTTCTAAATCACCCTGAACTTGGGGAAACTGTACTAGAAAATAGTTTTCATATCCAAATGGTCCAAGTCCGTGAACTTGACTCTCCATCTCCCATGAACGTTACAATTCTTGGGATCGAGAGCAGTAGATTTTATTCTCTGTGTGTAGTTGATATTAAAGTTATTTAAATCTTATATACAGGACCAAGGGAATTGAGGAATTAAAGAGGACATAAACTACAGTTGACTTCATTCATGGATGTATTTATCATGGATAAATTTTAAAAAAAATTCAACTGAACCTAACATAAGCATAAATCGATGAATTATTCTAAACTACAGGGTGTTCCATGAGTGAGTAGACAGCTTCGAAAGCATGTATCTTCAAAAGTTCTCAACAGATTTTTATTTTGA
>JAQFYM010003931.1:0-16983 GCA_034694785.1 Agrenia bidenticulata | reverse complement strand
AACATAAAATATTTGACAAATATTCCGAAATATGTATAGTTTAGGGCCCAAAATTTTTTATGACTTCCCCAGAAAAAAAATCGGAATAGCACCCCTGGTTATAACCCCCCTCTCTCAAAATTTTTTGAGGATTAATTTGAAGCGGGTTCGAAAATAGGAGGATAAATTTTCGGATAAAAAAATTAAAAATGGAAATTTTGCAAAAATTAATTAATTTTTTTTTGAAAAATACATTTGTCTCATTTTTTGTTTTGATATCTCTTTGCTATAAACCCCCCCCCCCCCTATACGATACCGGCTATGCCACTGCTGTTAGTATAGTTAAGAAATAGTAAGTATATAGTATTTTTTACTATATATTGTAGTATTTTAGACGCAAAAAACATCAAAAAAATATATATTACTATGATATGTATTTTTAATATCGTATTATTACATAAAAAATAGCTGTTTTTATCAAGCAACATAATTCTAAAATAAAATAAATTTAAATTTTTACTTTAATATTGTTTGTGTTATTAAAAATAATAAAAAAAAACGTATATTTGTACAGTCTTAATATTTTTTTTGTGCAAATTATTAACATTTACAGCATAAAATTGATTTTATTATAACTAGAACGCGTAAGTGCAGTGTGTTTTATTTAGAACTCTGTTTTTGCATTCTACTATTTTATTTTTGTTTTTACTCTTGAAATTTGCTTTTCGTGCATATTTCACCCACAATTAATCTTTACATCAAAGTATACTTTCAAGTACAAATAAAATGCAAGTTATATTTTTATACAAAACAAAAGTTACTTTTTATACCATTTGGTTATATTTTTGCACATTGCTTGTAGTACATTTTTTTTTCTATTTTTAAAAAAATATAAAAAAAGAAATCAAAGAAGAATACAAAGGTATGATTTTAATATACAATTACTATACACTATTAAGTAAAGTGCAAAATAAGTGTATATTAACAAAATATAATGCGGTATACTCTAAAACGAACTTATAAAAATATGTTTTGCAATAGGTCTTTATCAAATATTCAAATATAAATACGTTCATCTAATTTATATGTTTGATTTTTCGTGACGTTAATTTCTTTTTACGATGTGCTCTTTAAAAAAACAACTTAAGCAATTATTTGTATTTGTATTTATAATTTTGAATTTACATTTCAAACGACTTTTTAAGCAATGTTTACGTTTTATGCACTTTTTTGGATGTAGAACGCTTTCCCCGAGTGTTAGTTTTATTGTGAAAAGAAGACATTTAAAATGGTACTTATTTATTTACTTTTTATTTCTTATATAGAAATAACTTCTATTTTGTAACCAATGTTTTACCTATCCTATCAAGATAGAATATTCTATTTATGAAATATTATATCTCAATCATATACCAATCATCAACCACCCCGTTGATCTGGAAAATGCGAGTCCTTGACGATTTGTTGTGCCGTAGGCACAACAAATCGCAAAGGTGACCATCTAAAACACACCCTTCATTTCTCACATTTTCTTATCAAAAAGAAACAATTTCTGGATACTATGTCTAAGTATCCAACACAATTCACGCTTGTAAATAGCTTACCCTTTTTTAATAAGATTTATTTGGGTTTCTTTTTGGCAAAACTCGATATACCGAATGCTTTTATTCGGCAAGCGAATAGCAGTTAGTCGATTAATTATTTCCTTTTTGGCACAACCATACTATAAACATATTTTTTGCCTCATTTACGGGCTTTTACTCACCGATAGTCAAACTAGTTTGATATATCCTTATTTCGATATAAGTTGATTCTAACAAATATGATAGTTATTATCTGGTTATTTATTTATTATTTAGCTTTTGTTTTTACAAGTCAGATACTATTACGGGTTTTTTTCTGCAAAAATTTCAAAAAATATTTTTTAAACATAAAAACAATTTTTTTGACAAAAAGCTAACAAAAAATAAAATCTGCGCCTACGAAACGTATTTAAGTATACGTATTAGATGCAGACACTATGAATTAGTTCCGTAAAATATTTTTTAAACTGGCTTTTTGGCCATACGAATGCTTTATGTAAAGAGGAAACTGAACGGCAATATTCGCTAATACAAAAATAACGATGTTACACTTTTTTATGTTTTGCTTCGAGCCGTAAATGCTCGTAAAAATGTTTAGTTCTGTTCGTTTAGTTCAATGACCAAACCGTGCAGGTCGATAAGTCACAGTGAAGAAAAACTGTATTTTTAAAACAATAAACAATTATTTTCACTTCAAATATATATTTTAGTGTTTTCATGTCATTATTTTAAGCGTAGCATATATTTATAATATAGATTACAAAAAAAAAATCATGAACCTTTTGCTTATTCTTGTATTTTTTTATTATACGAGACATAAAAAAAGGCTGAAAGTTTTACAACAATAGTAAAACTAGTAATTTAAAATATTTCTTTGTTGTATAAAATCAAAAATTTTACTAACATATTCTGTACACTTTTTTCGTAAATTCTTTTCACTCCGAAGTAGGACAATCATCTCTCTAAAAACAATTACTTTACCTTTTTTATAAATGAATATGTATTTCTTATTGTATATTTTGTATATCGTAAAAAAAAATACAATTTTACATGAGGAAAATTATGCACAACATAAAGTTTACTAGAAAAATGATTAACTATGCAAATAGAAGAACAATTGCATCATAGCAAACACTTGTCTTTTTATGTTGTTTATGTGCGTAAGAACATAAGTTAGTTAATATAGAGTTCGAGTATGCTTTTACACATAATAATATATAATAACCTGAAAACATAAATATTTACCAGGCTTTAAAATACATATAATTACCAAAAAATGTGGTATGGATGCATAACGACAATTTTTACTTTTTTGAATAGATTATAAAAACATTTTTTTTGTAAATTTACCCTTTTATATTAAATGGTTAGAATTTAAATATTTAGGTACAAAGAAAAAGATTTTTTGCGTTTTTATAGCCTTTCTTTTAGTATCTATTAGTAAGCATTTGCCTTATTGGTTTTGCAGCCTACAACCAAAAGAATAATTTATTTTTGAGACAGACGACACTTGAACTAAACTACACCGGATAAAAAATCTTTGAGATGTTATTGGCATACCCGAGAGTAGAACTTGCTTTTTTTTAGAGCTGTAATATATCAAAACTTGTGTAAAATCAGGCTCAAATTAATAATTACACCGTATTTATCTACCCAGTTCTATAAATCTGGCCTATTTAGAACAATTTATACAAAAATAAAATAAAAGCATCTAGAGCAGGATCTTCATTTTCTTTCTTTTTTGAAGCCCCCTGAAATGATACAAATGAAGCATAAATACAAGCTAGGGAGTGATTGTATAAATGCACTGTTTATCTGTAAAACGTATTTATTTATATTTTAAAGGCTTACATAAAATTTATGGTTTGTCCCTTAATTGAATAAAAAGAAGTTTGGTAAATAAAATAGTGTCTAAACAGAAAACTAAAATTAAGGCTACGTATAAAAAAAGTATAGGCTGTGCTTTATACGGATAGATGTATTAAATGACCGCATTAACGAGTAATTGGGGCTTGTAAAATCTAGTTTATTAAATTAAAATTACAAATTATATACTCCCACTGTCCAAGAAAAAGTGTCCGATTTACAACCCTTCTTTGTCCAAGAAAAAGTTTCCGATTTCTACAATGCTACCGTACAGACCACAAAAATGATACTGCCGCTACAAACAACTAGTAAAGCGTTAAACTTTTGATTTATGTTTCTCCTGCTGGTCAAAATTGTGTATATTATCATGACGACTGAAGAAGAGAATACCATGAAAATGGATAAATAAAGAGAAATCAGATAAAATGTAGCGTTCACAAGATTCAATTTTGTATGCTAAATAAAAATAATAGATAATCTGATTTTTTTGAGATTATTCGGATACATTTACTAGTTTCATTGAGTGAAAAAAGGATGATGTAATTTACACAAATAAAAAAACCTTATTATTACTTCTAACATAAATTTATGTCTATTGTGTTATGTATATTATTTTAAGACTCTTAATAATTACATACCTGCTAACTCGGACACTTTTTCTTGGACAGAGGGAGTATAAAGTATCGGGACTGGAAGAAATTAAACGTGTTTAACACATAATTTTTGTATAAATTTATTGAATTGCATATTTTCAAAACATCCTGCCTGTAAAGGCTATGATTTTGTATAATATTACACATAAATCTTTTTAATATGCAGTATACAACATATTTTATGGTTTTACTGGCTGGTTAAAAATAGTAAAAATGCCAGAGTATTCGTCAAACTAAAAAATGGTCCATAAATTTTTTGTCATACACTTATAATATGATCTAAGATACAAGTAATCAGGTATGTTTTTTTCGTTTTAGAGCATATAAATTATATTCATAAAAAAACATACGCATCTGATATATAAACCAAAGCGTTGGTATTTGTATTCTATTTATTTTCTGTTGTTTTCTATAAGTTATTTTTTAATTTAGGGTTCCAAAAACTAATTTAGGTTTTCAAAAACTAATTAAGGCTCTAATAAAAACCTTATGAAGACATCTGATCTAAAAAGACAATTGTAGAAAACATTATTAAAAAATAAATATGTTGCTTAAATATAATTATTTTTGTTTTTTTAGGTATTTTGTTTTGGAAAAACCAGTCTTGCATCCTCATAGTTCTTGTCTATAAGTTGCCATTTATGGGTTGATAAAAACTATAAAAAAAAGTCAATTACTCGCGAAACGTAATATTCTTTTGTATTATCAAATTTTTATGATTTTATCAATAGCTGTAGTATTGATCTATTATGGGTTTGTAATATTGAAATGCTACCTGATTGATTTGAGGACATTAATCAGTATTACCGGATCAAGCCATTTCGAAGTCCCCTGTATAAAGAATCCATTGTGCGCAAGAATTAAATATAAAATAATTTTACGGACATCAATCCATAATATCTGCATATTCTTGGTATTTTTGCATAAAATTTATAAGTATAGATATGGTACGTCACATATTTGTACGTCTGAAAAAGGTACCAATCCGCAAAAGTACAAAAATTTATAAAAAATACTAAGACAGAAAAGCGTATAACATAAAAAAACGACAAATTAAATAAACTTTGAAACGCGTGATCATAAATGTATACTCAGTTTTAATAATATTAACAACACAGAAGTCTTGCGCGGCTATACAAAAACAAAAAACGATCAAACTGTTGCTATGCAAGTATACACGTTTGTTTCAGTTAAGTCTTAGTATAATTAAAAAATAATTCTAGCAAAAAAAGAAAGCAGAATACATTTTACATTTTAATTAGGCGTGGTCACATGTAGTAATAACAGAAGAAAAGTAATGGTGCCATATATATTGCCTAAGCTCAATTAAAATTATGCCATAAGGTAAACTTTTATTTGCACAAAATATGTTAAATACGAGATTATCTTTTAAATAATAAAGCAAAACAATAAAATGATTGCATAACGAAACGCAGGGTAGCGTTCGTGTTTATAAGTTAAATATTTTTTAGATCTAAAAATACAACGGTGTAAGAATGCAAAATCGAAGCTTACAATGCCAACAAAAAAACATTTTTATAATGGCGTATAGGTCTTGCCTTTGCATTAATAACACTTAATTTCCACCTTCGATTGCCGTTTGAAATATTTTTTGTCGAAACACCCAACTCAGAAACACTAGTTTGAACAAACATACCAAAGAATGCTTTTTATACAAATGCAACGTATATATCAATATGCAATTTTTTAAGAAAAAATCTGCTAGATATTTTCGTTTCTTTGTCGGATTTCGTAACTTTTTTGGATGGGTAATCGTATGCAATCTTACCGAAGTTACATTCACGCAAGGAAATTTTGATTTATGATGTTGAAATAGTTAAAAAATTTCGATTTTTTTTATATCAAACCACCAAATAGCACTAACTTGTAAAAAGGCATGTGTAATAACAATAGTTTTGCGGGTTCTTAGGCGTTATAGGGTTCTTATATATTTTTCTTTGCGTTGTAAAAATGGCAATCATTGAATACATTATTTATTAATATCAGCTCATAAATTTTGTGTAAAAACATGTTTAAATAATTGAAGAAATCCTTTAAGAAGAAACATTAACTGAAATATAATAGAAATAATCAATATATCCACAGGAACCCATGATCCAGGATATTGGTATTTTATATTGAAATAGTTCCAAACAAAACATAAAAGAGCTATTAATGTATCTATTATCACAAAGAAGGATTCATGGTGAGGCATTCTATTTTTCACCACAAAGTGAAGATCTGTTAGACTAATTATCAAAACAACTATGCCAATACAGTTGTTCAGCCATAATAGCAACTTTGTACAAAATATCATATTTGACCTATTTAACGCTTCAATATTGGAATTATCATTCAGGTTATTCACTATTCTATTCGGTTCATTTATGGTAAAATAATATGGCTGATCGCCATTTCGTGGGTTCGTAGACTGACTTATAGCAGAAGAATATGAGGGGGGTTCGATTATAGGGAATATTTGTTCTTGATTGATGCTCGAACTTACAATTGAACTTGTCATTATATTGGGATTTGTAGGTATATATTGATTACTCCTTGTTGAAAATTGACGATTTATATCTTCTGGTGCATATAATGGAGGTGGATCTCTAGTTAATCTTGAAACATGATCAGGTACTAGCATTTTTGATATATTGTGTTACGTGTTTCTTAGATTAAAAATTTGCAAATGAGTTCTGCTATTTATATCAACTGATGCATAATTTAGTTTTGCAACACCATTGAAAATGTGAGGGGTGTCAATAATATAATAATTAATTAATAATGAATATGAACATGAACATATTAACTAATTAATATTTGTTAGGACTCATGGAAAACTAGTCTTTCCACTAAATTTAATAAATATCACATAAATGTATAAATAAAAGGTACCCAGTGTTATTAAAAACACGTGATAATTGCAAAACTAAATGAGAAGCAATATGATCGGGGTTTCAAATGTAATTTGACCAACAAACAGTTCTGTCGGATAAAAATATAGCACCAAAAAAAATCAAATATGACTAACATTATTTTTTATCTGCATAGAAAAATAAAAAGGCATAAAATTTACAGCCAAATATAATAAAGGAGGTAAAATTTTTTTTTTCTAAAAATTTATGTTTAATGCTTATAGATGACCTCGTTTATAAAATGCTGGGATGCATATTATTTAAAAAATAAAATATATTTCTTAAAAAGACTACGGATTTGAACGAATATATACCCTAATACGATTAGATACGCTTATGATGTAAGTTTCTGTAAATCAATTAAATTTAAAATAATTACCAAAGACGCTACTTTGTACAGACATTGGAACTAAAAGATTATATGCGTTTTTGCGTATGGTAAATACTTTAGTACTTGTCTAGTATTCTTTGCTATATGCTGAATAGACCCTTTAATTTACTTTATACACCCCGCTATCTATTATATAATCTAAATAACCTTTTTAATTTTCATAACACATAAGGGCAAGATCCAATGCTAAAAGGACTAATAAAAACCTATATAAATGCAGATTGGCTATCAAAAGGAATGCTTTATCTATTTTTTGTTCTTTTACTGCCTTTTTGTTAATTGTTTATGTTTGTTTCAATTAGAAAATATTTTTTAATCCACATTGTTGCTTAAAAACATTGTTAGATTTTTTTAATAGCAAAAGATATAGGCATTTCTGTAATAACGAATTTTTACGAAGAAATAATACCAGAGGTATGAATCGTTTATGCTTAAAGCACATATTCACCTTTCGTATCTATACTTTTACGTGAAAAAAAAACAATTTTAATTATTTAAAGCATAATAATTAGGCAATAAAACAAAAAAATATAGATTACAAAAGTATATAATTTTGTAGTGAATCGAATTGGATTAGAATGAAATAGTGGAAACGTACTATAATGCGTAGTCTTTGTTACTTTAAACAGCTTGACATAGTTTTTGTTCAAGAACCAGATAATTTTTTAAAAATTTTGCGTGTATTTTACACCCGTAGTGTCACTTATTGAGACCGGGCCCGTATTAAGAGTGGACACCTGTAGTAACTACCACTGAACCAAAAAAAAACAAAAAACAGCTACAATCTTGTATGTTTGACATACATTGCATATATAGTCTTTTTTCTTTATTTTTATATAGTACGTAAAAAATATGATTTTTGCATCACAAAGCATTAAAAAAGCATAAATATTATTTTAAAAAGGTTCCATACGCGATATGACTAATTAAGTAAAAACCAAAAAATTCCTATATTTTCTTTCACCGTTTTATGTATGATAGGAGCTAAAAATAAACCATTATTTTTTTTTAGGTTTTTGCAGTTTTTAAACACCGCCATTTTAAATTTTTCATTTTTTAGTCGCGTTTTTATTACGGCTGGACGGGGTCAACATATGGATAGAGGTTTTCACTATATGGTATAGTAATATACGGTATAGTAAGTGTATAGAATTTAACTATACATTATTCGTGTTTTTAGAAAAATAAAACATCAAAGAATATTGCCTATGATGTTTTTGGATTTTTTATAATACTTAAACTTAATACAAAATAAAAACCGTGTTAGACGCACTTAAAGTATGTAAGTATTTAAAGTGAGTGACTACACTACCTTACGTGTAAAAATAATGAGCTTAACAATAATGAATCGTATTTTTTATAGTGTATGTCAATAACCGGTTAATTTTTAAAAGGGTAGTTACTAACCGTTTTGAACGGTTAGGTAACCGGTTAGCGGTTTATACTAACTTTTCTACCACATAAAATATATATTGTCGCAAAAAATAAATATCCTACTGACGTATGCGACTCTTTGGCCAAAATATTTATTAAGTTGAAAGTTTAAGTCGATTATGCAATTTTAAAAAATATAAAAAACATTAAAATATTACAACAATGCTAAAAAACAGCTGTAAACCGTTTATGCAACGTTTTTTTACGTCATATATCAATTTTCAGTACAATTGTTTAGACAGATTTAAATACGTACTCCCCTGTAATGAATTTTATAAAAAGTTTTGTGCCAAACTATTTTTGGTATATTTCTTTAAATGATATTATTTGCATTACAAAAATCTTTTGTAGATATGTTTACAAAATCTCCTTAATAAAAGTATATGAATATCTAAGAATAGCTCTTTTAGAATCGAAAAAAAAGAAAAGATCATAGCAAAAAAGAAATCAACAACACAAATTACAATTTTCATAAGCATAATTAAATAAAAAATAAGTAGTCGACAATTTTTAGCAAAAAATATAGAATCTACGATAAAACAGTTAATGAGATGTGCTAGTATGCAGAAACAGATTTTTAAAAAATCGACAGTTACATTTATTATCAATTAAGTAAAAAAACCTCATTTTGATTTTCGTCGTTTTACTTATTTTAAAAAACAAAATGTGCGATATATTTTTTTAGAATAAAAATAACTAAAGGTTATAAACTAATAACAGAAAAAAGGTATAAACAAATTTATTAGCAAAGGCCTGCCTTTTGCATATTTTTTGGTATCCTTACGACTTCACGCAAACCTGCAAGTAACATTCATTTGAAAAAGGTACGAGTAAGTAACCGTTTTTCAACCGGTTAGTTAGATACCGGTCAGCTGACATGCATACACTAATTTAGATGCAATTAAATGATATTTTTGCTTTAAAGTATAATTAAATCCCCTAAAATTGTTTTAGTAAAAGGCAAACAATCACAGTGCAGTAAGTGTCTGCCAGTAAAAAAAGATATATACTTTTTATTTTAAAATTGTGTATTATGTATTTATATTTTCGAATTACGCTTTTCTATAAGATTTTTACTCACACATAATCTTTACATAGGACTTCTTTTAGCAATTTTAAAAAATTTAAATTTAAATTATAAAATATTATAGTTACTTTTGCTGGTATTATTTGTCGTTTTTTCGTAAAATTGAGGTATTATGCATCATTTTTTCCAAATAAAAAATATTGTAAGAGATGAAATCATAAAATGTCAAAAAAATACTTTTAAAATACGCTTACTATACACCCTACGGTATAGTGTATAGTAAGTACATAGTAAACTTTTACTATACGGTATACTGCAAAACCCTAGGTCAACAGTAGTAGAACTTGTTCCTTTGACATAAAAATTGGGGTACAAAACGAAAAATTGTCATATTTAAAACATAGATGCAGTTTTCAATGCTTTTGATACTATTTATTAGTTGTTTTTTTTTTTTTTTAATTAAGCTTATATTTTTGTTTATTCCGTTATTATGCCATAAAAAAAATAACGGCTGAAATCTAGAAATAAACAACAATTTTTTATTATGATAATTACAAAGATAATTAATATTTATTTATGACTAAATGAAAACTGTCTATTTACTAGTCGTATAGAAATATTAAGCAATGGTCCGATAAATAAAATCTGAAAACGCCATTATTACTTAGTAGCTTAATGCATATTTCCGAAACATTTTATATTATTTTAGCTATTATTTTGATTTTACTTTTTCCAAATGCTTATTTGCAAATAATAGCTTTGCATTAGTTTGCTTTTAATTGTAAATATTGTCTAAATTCCTATTATGTCAAAATATTCTATTTTGTAGTGTATCGCTGCCATTCTAAAATGCGCGATTTTAAAAATGTGTTTAAAGCCGGAATTTCTCTTTAATTGGAAAAGAGTAACAGAATTAAACATCGACCAACTACATGTCTTTGTTTTATAAGTTTAAAAGCCGTTAAAATTTTTTATCTAGGAAACTCATATTTTGGTTATCGGTAAGTTACTATACGGTAATGTACATTGCGATTTTCGATGGTTACCGTTTAGTACTTTTCTGTCAAATTTTTTACAGAGGATTTATTCATTTACTATATATAAAAGACAATTTATACAGAAAAGCACACATTGGCAACTTTTACATCTTTTGGATAAAATTACGCATGGTTTAAAAACACGTTGAAAAAGTACAAGCCATATATTGTTGGCATTGTGGACTTTTTAAAATTGATAGAGGATTATTATTGCATTATTGTAATTATATCGACAAATGTAAAATAAAAGCTATAATGAAAAATAGAAACATTTACTTTTTTAGTAATCATAATCTATTTTGCTCCCCTAGACCCTATTTTGGGTTTAAAAATCTGCATTGTATATTTCAAAATGCCAGTAAAAAAAATAAAGTTCCAAAGTAGGCTTATCGTAGCACCATGTTAAACCCGATAAAGGTTTTTAGGCATGCACAACTAACATGGGGATATTTATTTTTTTTACAAAAAGCAAGGTTTTTACAAAGTATACTTTTTAATCTCTTTGCTGAAGGTCTACATATTTGTTTTACACTTTTTTTAGCTTAATACATTGTTCTATCTGCGGCAGTTAAAGCTTACAAGAAACGCATTTTTAAATGTCTATATACCCATGATAAACTTAATACGTATAAAGATTACATAATCGTATAAAAATACGAACATCATAGATCTAATTCATAAAATAAAATAAAAAACTAAAAGTAAGTTAAAGAACAACAATTTTTACACTCTTCTTTAAAGAACGAAAAACAAAAAGTGCAAATTGTAGATCTGTATACAAAAAACATCCTGCAGTTTATTTTAAATGACGTGCTGATTTATTGTGCGTTTTGTTTTTAACAATGTATGATTTAGATGTTTTTTTATTGCCAAAGTAAATCACCATTTGAATCATGAACTTTATTTCATGCATTGATGTTTTAGTAGCATAATATAACTAGTATTACAAGAATTTTCATAAAATTACACTATTTATTTGTGAGATATTAATAGATTTTTTGCAGTTGACTAATCTTTAAACGGCATTATGTTGTATAAAAGGCTATATTTTCTTTTGCGGATTTAATAGTATAAAGACGTTAACTACGGTTTGAGACAACTGCTGCGACAATCTTTAAACTTACCCATTTTTGCAGGGTAAGATCCCTATTACGAGTCTGTTACTTCTGAAAAATGAGTGATAAATAAAATAAAAGAAAAAAAAAATCAACAATGGTAGTAAAAACTTATTTTTTTGTAACAGCAGTATTTAAATAGGTAAAGGTTATATGGTTCGTGCTGTTCACGTGCTATTATATAACTATCTGCATTATAAGATACATAATTACATAAAAAAATGCATTAACTTTTTATACATTTAATAATCCTTTTTAATTGAGATTTCGTACACATTTAATTGTATTAACGGCAGTAGTACTATTCACCGGGGGTTATGGACCGAGGGACGGAGAAGGGGGGGTCGGACCCCCCTATGAATTTTTAGGATTTAAATTTTCACTTAACTTTATCGTAAAAAAATGTTTATATGTATTGAATAACAATTTACTTTAGAAAGTTAAATTTTTTTTTGCGTTTAAAAAATGCAACAGTAAACAAGAAGCCTGGGATAAAAATAGGCATGATGTAGCAATGTTTGTTTTTTTATTTGAATAAAAAAATCTAAAGAACTTGTTAGAGACTTTGTAAAAAGTTTTAATACAATCCAAAGTCGGAAAAACCAATTTTATTAGCTTCTGTACTAATATTTAGCGGAACTAGTTTAGTTTATTAGCATTTTTTATAGGTAAATAGGCACAGTGAAACGAGCATGTAAAAGTTTGTTAAAACAAAGTACCGAATTAACTTTTAAAAATCTATTATTAGTTGCGAACAGTGTTTATATTACAAAGGTTTTGCAATAATTGGTAAACAATAAAAGTTAGTATAATTAAGCCTCTTAGGTTTGCCTTTTTTTCCTGATATATAAATAGAAAAAGGTTGAGTTTTAGTACGTCTTGCCTTTTTTTTTATAACTTTGTATATCAAGACGATATAACTGTTACAAAATAACCTTTTTCGAACAGATAGTATTTGAAACCCTTTCAGTTTTTTTACACATGTTTTTTTAATTCCAAAGTTTGCATGGAAATAGTTTTTATTTGGGATTCCGTCGCCTAAAAAACAAAAACTCCTTTTTACTGCTTTAAACAACGCATGTTTGCATTTCTACTTATAGTGATTTTATATGCTGTGACTCGAGTAAAAGTTTTTTACTATAAAAAATGCAAAGTTTAATTAATTTGTAAGTATTCATAAAAAAACAAATATAGTAGAATCCTTCAATATGGTAACGGTTATATTTTAAGGGATATAGAAACCTACATAAGAAAAAATAAAAAAAGGTGAATAATAATGGGCAAATAAATAAGCGTGCTACATGGGACTTGCTTTACTAATTTCTGCTGTGGTGCGTGTAAAAATGAGGGCGCTTCTCCTCGACCAATTTACCATATTTACAAATACCTCATTTATAGAAACTCGCATTTTGTGGGATTTTACTGTATATCCACTAGATTTACTTTTTACAAAAGAATTAGAGCTGGGTAAAACATTTTAGTTTTCTTTAAAAATGTAGGTTTATTATTAGGCTCGCAAAAAAAAAAATGAAACGAACTTTTTGTTTTGTATTGAAAATGCATATTAGGTGAACAATACGATATGTTTTTAATAGAAATGTAAGGATGCCTATTTATCTAGAAGTTTTTTTGTTGATTTATTTTGCTTTTATCAATTCTCATTTTTAATTTCAATATTCCTCAGTCAATTTTGGAAAAATTAACAAGTTAATAATTTAATGCAAGGAAATAAATATATATTTACTAAGATAAAATGCGTATAAGGTATTTTTCTTCGTATACTAACAGTTAATACATAGTTATAACAAGCAATAAGAAGTCATCTCTGGCATTCAAAAAATAAAAAGTGATGCAATTAAAGTGTATTTTACAAAGAAAAACAACAGACAATATTTTAAATTCCAAAATATACTGTTTTATTACTTAAAACATAGATTTCGCAAATACAGGTCTCGATTCGACACTTTTTTCTTATATTTTGTACGTTATATTTTTTTTTAAAATAGTATATAAAAGCACGTTTTATCGTTCATATCGTCAGAAACACGCAATATTAACTTTTTTTAAAGATAAAATTACTTTGTAAGTGTAATTTGGGCCCCATAAAAGTTTTTTGAGCACTCTGAAAAATAGAATAAAATACATATAAAAGTTTACTTTACCTAAAAAAAAAAATTTTTACGTCAAGAGTTTTACTTTTATTAACACATTAAGATTAAAAAAAATAATACCACATCTGTTAAAAGGAAAAAGGAAAAATGAAACATTATTAAACAGCGATACGCAAAAAAGACATCTTTTTGCATACGAACTTTGCTAAAAAGTGTTAAAATTGTGCCGGTCTTTTTGCTGGTAAATTCATATACTACCCTGTCTTTAGACTTTAGGTTTTTGTGTTTTTTTAACCGCAAAAATAGAAATTGATTTTTTTCCAAATATTTTTTTGGATTTGTCAATATAATACGATCACAAGAAACTAATCTATCAAAAGAAATTTTTAATATGAACACATGTCTTAAAAAAGCTCGATGATATTTCGGGGTAGGATATTGCTGCAAATAAAAATTTTAATTGATTCAATATATACTAGTAGATTTAAAAATACAGGAAAATCTTTAATTTGTCTTCATTGTACATTGTAAGCATCAAAAATAGAAAATCAACTTGCTTATATAAAAAAAAAATGTATCAGTTTTTTATTTGCCTTTTTGTATTTCCGGGAAAAAAATTTTTTTGTGCATATACTCTAAACAAATGGAAAACGACCCTCCTGTAAAAAAATTTGAATAGCACCACTGATAGGGGGATATCAGAATCGTACAAAGAGTTCCGCCTTGCAGAAATATATACACTTTTATGCAATAGTAAATAAAAAGTTGCAAAAATCTTCTAATTTGGATGAATTTGTGCAATTAGTGCATTTTGAATTAATTTTGTAATATTGCATGAATTGAGTTCTGTTTTGTGCTTACCGGTACATTTCCGTTTAGTAACCGGGTACGAAGTACCCATTTTCATAACTTATCGTAGATTGGAGTACCCTAATTTTATCTCTCTATTATAGTAGTTTTATGTAAAGGATTAATTAAGCTGTCGGCTTAATATGAATTGGCTGGATTTATCAGTTTGAGATAAAAAATCAATTTTTAACACTATTAATAGTAGCAATTTGTCTCAAATCAGCATAATAACTAAAATCATTTTATTTTTAAATCAGCATAATAGGGTTTAAACAATAACGTGGCTTACTTTTAATAAGAAAATATTTTAATTTTTATCTTGAATCCACCTTTTTTACAAATGTAATATTTCGTAGATTAATATTGATGAGAGATAAGATCCAAAATGTCCAAAACAAAAGATCAACAAAATACACGAAAATAAATGAACAAAAAAACAATAAGAAATAGACCACGAAACAAAACTGGAAAGTAGCAATATACCATGACAAAATAGAAAAACTTAGTTAAACAGAGATTTATTAAAAAGATGCCAATATGTATACAAATCACGCAATGACACTAGACAACTAAAAACACATACGCAAATGAAATTAACTTCATTTCGATTAAATAAATATATAACAAAAAAATTTTTATTGCTTTAAAACAATTGATATAGGGCTTGGTTTTTATATAAGTGCATCAAAGAATAAAGTTCATAATATATGTTGAATTTTTTAAAAAAAAAGTAGTAATTAACAGATTGAAAAATTTTTCATGACCGCAGTATAATATTTTGTATATTAGATGTATTATTCAAAACAACAAAACTCAAAATAAAAAAAATTCAAAATAAAAAATTCAAAAAAAAAAGTTTCAAAAAAAAAAAAAATCAAAATAGTGAGGCAGAACCAAACAATAAGTATATGTTAAAAACAATAATGAAAAAACACAAAAAGAAACAGTGGACTACCGAAGTATTTTTCCAATAATAAATTTACACTTTAATGTGACCAACCAATATATGCTTATTATAAGGCTGGAATTTACATAACGCATTCTGCAACATTTTCATATAGTTTTAAAAAAACTTATGGAAAGAGGAGTATTAAGTATAACAAACAAAATAGAATATAATAATCATAAAATCCACAAAAAAATATGGTTTGTAACCCTCAATTTATAAAATTTAGTATAAATCAATAGTTTAAAACTTTTTGAATGACGTTATAGAGCAATATAAGCAAATGAAAATGTCAACATCAAAATATAACTTACTTGAAATAGATACTAAAAAGTATATAAATTGATTTTCATTCATATTTTCTTTTTATTGGTATACTTAATAATTTTGAAAGAAATATATGTATCACGTCTAGGAAGTCACTTTTCCTTCCCTCTGACAAGAATTATAATGAGGTGGGCCTACGCAGTATTTCGCGGTTATTTATACATATTATGATTTAATATTTAAGGTGTCTTCAAATTGTGGTTTTTAATAACTTTCAACAAATTTTTTAGTATAAAAGCACTTTTATTGTTTATTTTGCTTGTAATTTGTAATCATTTGAGTTTTTTTATTAAATATGCTGTTTTTTTTTAATACGTACTTTGATTCACGCTTAAAAAAATAAAGTATGTACTACTTGATTACATATAAAAACATACCCTCATGTATATTTTATATGTTTATTTAGGTATAATATCTACAATTTTTTTGATTTCAGCGTCTTAATAGCACTCTTAACAGTTTTCTTTAGTATCCAGGCCATTTAAAATGACAAAATCAGCGTAAAAGAGTACATCCAAGCATATTTTTGTATTTTTTATATTTGAATATTGCACGAAACCATTTGCTCTCATTGTTTAAACGTTTTTTCCTATTAAATTAAAAATGGAAAAAACCGGAGTATAGTTTAATAAAAGTAATAAATTTGATTTATAAACACCTCATCCAAGATAGCTTCGCCATTTTTATTGTCAGGATAAAAGAAAAATGTTAAGTTTAGTATTAAGATAATGGAATGGCAAAATTATTAAT
>JAQFYM010003930.1:0-16985 GCA_034694785.1 Agrenia bidenticulata | reverse complement strand
AAATGTGCAACAATTGTGGAAATTTCTAAAGTTTTGTTGCACAATTTCCGGACCTACCCTTTGCTTCAGTCCAACCAGCGGTCCTATCAGTTTTACAACTTCCTTAACTTCTGAATTAAAACGGATCCGTCGATAAGAGGCCTTACTGAAGTTTTCAGTAATTCAGTCTAAATAATATCGTAGAAACCTAGAAACTGCAAACTGGAAATATTTCTTACCCACTACCGACGCTTTTTTTTTTTTTTTTTTTAAATAAAAAACTCACATGTATCAGCTCATGATGAACAAAGCACAGCTTATTTATTTGGCTTATTTAAATACCTAATTTAATTATTTCCCAAATAAGATAGAACAAGTAGTTAGGACTCGAACATTCTGAAGATTTCCTACCCCAATTCACGATAGCATAATCAACCATGTGTGATTTTTGTTAAAGATTTGAATAATGTCTACATCTACTCCGTTGAAGTCGAAATCCAAGAGCTCAGACATGGGAGAGTCGTCGATAATTCCACCCTTCATTCCCCCCATCGGATTGAAACTTCCCTTGGGGTCTGGCTCCAGCGGATTAAGAAGGCAGTTAAGTGGCAGTTCTGTGTCAGTCTCAGCTATTCCTGAAAAGAATGTCAGCTCACAGGGATTCGTGACCTCCATTTTATCGACAAATACAGGTCAACAGGTTAAGAGACCAAATGAGGTTCCTATAACGGCAATAACTGTGAATACTCAGCTAGCAAGTGAGCAAAAGGAAGAAATAGGGACAAACGAAAAGATTTTGAAGGAAATCGATGAACTTTACAAGGGCAAATTTGGAATTATTAAAACGGCAAAAATGCTGAATGTTGAGGTATGGGCTAATTGCACTTATTTTAATTCCAACTCCAGATCTTATATTAATAATTCTGATTGTTTAAAAAAAATTATCAGTCTCAAATAAGCAAGCCACAGCACAAGGTTACAATTCTTCTTTTGGGGAACCATTCGGCAGGAAAATCTAGCTTTATCAACTGGTACATGGAGGAAAAGGTGCTCAAAACTGGCGTGGCAATGGAGACTCAAGGAATCAATTTAATCGTCAGTGGTAGTCGGCGTGAAACTCTTAAGGGCCTAGCCACTCTGGAAGTTTTTCCTTATCTTAAGAAGCTCAAGAAGATTCCAGGAGTTGTCGACAGCCTGGTAACAGAAATAAGCTGCTCTCGGTCGAGGAACTTCGACCTCATTACTTTCATCGACACTCCTGGATTAGTTGATGGGGACATGAATTACCCCTTTGATATCAACAAAACGCTTGTTTCACTGGGGGAGACGGCTGACTTAATATTTGTATTTTTCGAGCCAATAGGGCAAGCATTGTGCAAGAGGACACTGAACGTACTTGAAGAAATGTGGTCTGCTTATGGAGATAGCAAGATAAGGCTTTACCTAGCCAAAGCAGATGAAGCTGGAGGTGACAAGGATCGTCAAAAGGTTTTGATGCAGATTGTGCAAGAACTATGCAAAAGACCAGGGATTAACAGGACAGGATTTGACATGCCTGCAATATACATTCCTCCTGTTTATGCAACTGACCTTTTTAATAAGAAGACACCCCGCTGTGCTAATCAAATTGATGAAACTTGTAAGGAAATCGATCGGGCTGTGAGGATGAATGTGCAGAATGCTCTGAACAATTTGAAAAAAGATTGTCAAGGTCTGTTGAAAAAGTTGGAAGGAAGGCTGCTTCATGATTCTGACGCAAGAATCAAAAACTCGGCACGATTAAGAACTCAAATGATTAGGTTCTTTTTGGCTGCCCTTGTTTTTGGATTCGTTGCCTTTTGCTCAGCTGCTGCAAACGGTCTTCTAGCTGGGATGTTTGTAGAAAATTACAATGTTACTATGATACTGCTTGCTGTCGGGGTAAGTTTAGTAAATATAACTTTCGAAATGGTGTGCGATTTGGTATTTTGTAGCTAGTGTAGGAGGAGTAACATTCTATTTTGATGCAGAAACCCCTGTCAGATTTATTCGAGTCATTTGCTGGACATCAAAAAATATTTCTACAACTGACATTCCTCTTTTTACCTCTGATTATCTTGTACTTTGCTGGAGGTAGTCAAACTGAAGAAGTGATGTCGCTCACAAACCGGTTGGAATCTACTGCAGCCGTAGTCTTTGTTGAAAAGGCATTGAAAAAGCAGGTTAGTCATTTTTTTCATGACCCTACTTTGTTTCACTTTTAAACGTTTAAAGGATCAATGTAGTAAAATCTTCACTTAAATTTGCTAGACCACTTTGTATAAGGACTATCTTAAACAGAGTTTGCCGTCCAACTTTGAAGTAATGGACGAAATATCTGATGAAGATTGATTAATTTCAACTGTTGAAGATACCAGTGGGAATAACCAATACAAACACAAATTAATTAAGTGACGATTGTACTTGACCACTGTTTCGATTATCTATATTTTATGGGACTGTAACTAATTAATTGTTGTCACCATATTTAGCTCATTCATTGATGATGCAAGAAATTCATTTTAAATATATAATAGTAGAAAAATCATTTCATTTAAACTATTACTAGCAAAGTTTATTCAGATGTTCATCGTTCCTCTTGTTGACTCAATGTTTCTGCTTGATTTTAACATGCTAAAAAATCATAATACGCATTGAAATCAAAATGTGGGATATATTCCTAATTCCTATCGGTTCATTAACCTCCGGGATAGATATGAGACTGAGGAGTCTGCCTGCCATCATAAACAATAGGGGTCAGCGACCCGTGTCATTCAGTTAAGCGGCTAAGCCTAAATCTAAATTTTTTAACGTTGCAGTGGGGAAGTTGTCACGACAAAGTATACCAGTTACTAGTGCAGTGGGCCAGCTAAAAATTAATATTTACCTTAAATCACCGTTTAGTATCATCTACATTTTTAGTGTGTTCATTCACAACACATAAAAAGGCTAATTGTCGTTTTTACGGATTTAAAGATGAAGGGTTTACATTTTTTTCGATATCTCATGCTCTGTGTAATAATTTTTCCCAAAGGTACTTCAGGGAAATTAGGCATTTCACGGTTTCATGGGGATCCAGATTCAAGGAAGGTTAGCAAACTATTTAAATTTATTTGAGCGAGTGTTATTTGAATCTATACGGAAACAGGAAACTCTAAAATATTATCTGATTGCATTTTCAGGACGTGGAAGAAATGAGTGTGAATGAGAAGATAGAGAAATTGAAGCAATTGATGGATGACCGTGACCGTTTCGTAGTTCCCTTGACTGTTCGAGAATATCGGGAGCTCATATTCGCTACTCCAAGAAATCACTCTGCCTTTGTCCTGTTTTACAACAAAAACGGTCGAACTTGCCCGGAATGCCAAGAGGCTTCGGACTCTTTTTATCAGCTAGCAATAGCACATTACACTGGATTTGGTCAGAACAAGGGAAAAGATGACTTGGATTCTGTTTTTTTCGCTGTTGTAGACATGGAACAGCCCAGAAAGGTAGGGGTTTAATTGAACCATATAGCTCAAGTTTTTTATGATACAATGAATCTGTGTCTGAGTTAGTAAAGTAAAGTAAAATAGTTTGAATGCAAGGGCTTCAGAAAACGGATATCTGATTGTTTTTATCATTCATATTCTGATGTTAAGATACTGTACTTATAAAAGTTAAAGGTTGCCCTGAATCGAACAAGTCCGAACTTATATTACTTCCCGGAATCTGTCTATGAGAAATACAACCCATACTCAAAAATGCAAGTCTACGTTGGGGATCAACATGGTTTCGACGTTTGGACTATTACTTTATGGATTCAAGACGTGTCTGGAATTTTCGTACGTATTATTTTTATGTGGATCAGATAACTCTGGTGAATGGTGATGTCATTTAAATCCATTTCTACTTTTATAGATCAACGTCCGTCTTGCTAGCCTTACATTACAGAGCTCATCAACGTTCGGAAACATTGCTTGGATGTTATGTTGGATCTCTATCGTACTTGTCTTTTGTCTTTGGCGACGTGGAAAGTGGAATACGGTCTATGAAGCCATTGGTGGTGGCAACTATAAATACTTTATTGTGGTCTGTCGGCTTTAACTGAAGATATTTTAAATCCATAACTCGTTGATTTTTAAATTTTAGTATTTTATAGAAGTGTGCTTTTTTGCTGTATAGCTCGCAGTTTTGTGGCTGATCTCAGGTCAAATGTACAACCATATACGTGGAACTTCTATAGCCTACCAGAATTCGGATGGTGGCATCGTTTTCATATCCCCGTCCCAGAGAGACCAACTTCTGAGTGAAAGTCTTATCGTTATGGCCATGTGTAATTTTCAAATAATTAACCTTTGAAACATTCGTTTTCTGTTACCTAACAGAGAATGATAAGAATAATTAATCCAAAATGATTTTATTGCCACTTTGAATAGATGCAATTATGTGCTATAATTTGGTGAAACTGATCGAGGTTAAGGAAACGCAGATGCTCGAAAACAAACCATTTACGGATGTCGCAGACGATGTCAAATATTCGGCGTTTGGATTTCTAACAGGCCTTTGTGGATTATTTTATATCTTCAAGACGAAGGGGCAATGAAAATATTCTTCACTGCTTCCTACACGAAAATTGTTTCACGAACTAAGCTTTCTCGATTAATTATATACAGAGTGTTTTTTTTAAATAAACCAGTGAACTTTTTAACCTTAAAACATGATATGGATTTTATAGCGACTTTCTGTAAATGTGATTTAATGTTTCTAGTTCCATATTTATTAGTATTCATTAGTTCTACAACTAAGAAAGGTTCGGTACGAACATTATTTTAAAAAGACATTCAAGACACTGGAACATCGGAGTCGGTCATAATTTTCAAGAGCCAATCTTCAGGGAGGCTTAGAAAAAATGATCAATGAAGTTTAGGCGTGGTTAGATAGAATTTCGTCGGTAGCATCAACAGATTAATTTGATTTTTACATTCAGCATTCGATAAATCATCAAAAGGAAATGGAAATATTGTTCAGCAGTATCTGTAGTTAATGATCTGTACGGAATTTTCAGGTAACCTTAAGTCTAGTAATTGTAGAAAAGTCTTCAAAAATACATGCTATAAAGCAACATACGCTACAATAGGCCGGACCGGAACTCATCCTTCCAATAGAACACAGAACGCAAGCTATTCATCCGTATCACCATATTTACCATACAAAGTTTCGTTTATAATTGACTCTTACTCAACAAGAATTCATGAATCACGATTTTAAAATCATGACATGTTATTTTGAATTACATTTAACAATTGAGGAAATCGGCCTCAGCGACAGGGAATCGAGTTGATTGAATAATATTTCTAGATAGTTACCGAATCCCCGAAAGATAACACAATAATTTTTGTCTTGCATTGATGATCAGTGTTATTTTTGATAATATTCATAAGAACTTCAAAATTCAAAAATGAAAATCCAGCAACTGGCCATCATCTGTATCGCTCTAACTCTCCTTGTAGCTGCTAGCTTGGTACAATTTTGATTAAATTTTTTTTTTGCACCATTTAAAATTCATTTTGTCTATTTCCTAGGCTAAAAAAGACAAGGGAGGGAAGGGAAAGAAAGATGGGAAAGGGAGAAAGAAGAACATGACCTGTAAAGGGGAACCCATTCAACTCGACGAACTTCGGAGCGCAAAGGAGCAATGCAAGGCGGAATTGATCTCGTCAACTGGAGAATCTACGGTCGTACAGACGAAGGGAATACAAGGGAAAAAATCCCATAAAAATCCCGTCAGTAATATTATTTCAAAATTCAACGATTTAGTAAGTGTGTAGGTTTTTAAAATCATCCTGTTTATGTCGTTCAGTGTGTCAAAGTTTGCGTCGGAAAAAAGGCAGGAATCGTAAGTTTTGATTTGTTTGCCATCGTATTTTTTAATTATTTTTTAGTGGTATATCAAGTCATGTTTGCTCACAGCTAAACGAAGATGGTACAATTAACGAAAGTGGAATGGAGACTTATGTCAAATCTCATTTCCCTGAGAACACCCAAACCGAACTGTCTACCGCTTTCAAGGCCTGTTACGAAAATAGCTGTAAGATTCTCAATAATCCGATACTTTGATTGAATAGGCGAACTAAATGCAATCAAAGTTTAAATGCATGATTAAATTTATTTTTAACAGTCAAATCCGCACCTCCTTCAATGGACAACGATTGTCAGAGCTACATGGAAGCGATGAAATGTGGAAAGAAGGCCTTGTTCAATGTATGAATTGTCTTATCGTTTCTTACAGTCAACAGTATGAATAGCTTGGTGATATTTTTATCCAAATAGTGTATGATCATATTTTGACTTGACTTGACAGGTTTGTGAGATCCAGATGGGAAAACGGGGAAAGAAGAATAAGAATGATAATAAAAATGATAATGATGATGGTAATGTGGAATCTGGAGAGTAGATCTGTCAAGGATATCCCAATTCCGGACGATGAACTAACGCATCCGTTGATTTGTCTAACATTATTATTTATCATTGATTCATTTAATTCTAATGTTTGAACTCTGACAGAGGGTAGAGGGTAGGAAAAATTAATAAATTATGCAGCAAGAAAGAAAAGCTCGTTTGAAAAGAACACGTAGAAAATCTCTTTATTTCTTCGATTCAGTTTAAATTTTACGTGCTAATAAATGCTTTCATACAGGTCTATAAATGTGTTCTTTTCATGACTTCCTATTCGTAAAGTGACAAATGGAATATTTTTTTATGCAACAATTACTAATGCAAGTCAAATGGACTCACGAAACATATATAGTTATTTCTTTAAATTAAAACTTTTAGTTCGACATGTTTTTAGTGCGCTTTTTTATATTCCAAGAGTCATTTTTTTCTGGCTATCGTGTCATGGGCAAATAAGGCCAATTGATAATCGAGGTAGCTACTAATCTATACGTTAATTGTGGTCTGCATTCACATGCACTAAAACTGGACGGATATTACAGGCTCCAAGCACCGTTAAGCGTATATAGCTACCAAGTACCAGTTAAGCATTTCCATCAGGAATATCGTCCGCAACACTGAAACCACCTTCAAAAATAAGCTATCAATGAAGTTAAGTATAAAATTCATGAAAACTGCTGGCACGAAAGAGTTGTAAATTAAATACAAAACATGGAAAAATACTCACTTGATCAGTATCTAATCAGTAAACTTCTATGTAAGACCAATTTAATTTAGAGCATCCATAGAATGATGGTTCACTATATTTTTATCCTTTCAAAGCCTTTCGAATTAGCGGATCATCCTTTTATTTTAGCATTTTTATCGCAATGACATGAACTGGAGAGGAGTTTTTTTTCTAAAAACAATTATTGTATAAAACATCATGGCATGACACCTTTAAGTGACATGCAATATGCAATTTCATGATGCTTCCACTTCCAAGGCCCTTTCATTCAATCATCCCCTTGTGTGTTTCGTACAAAACGCAAAGCTATATAAAAGGAAGGATTTACATTTAAAAAAACATTAAATTATCCATCAAATCGACCCTTTGAGTCTCTGCATCTAGAATTTGAATTCCATCCCCAATCACCATGAAAGGTTTCGCGATTGTTGGTATAATTTTCGCAGTAGCTTCATGCTTTGCCGGGGTAAGTTCAAGGCATTCGGCATGGCAGATCAAGCCCGAACATATTATTATATTTTTGGATGGATAAATTAATAAGTTCCCCGTGCCTAAATATTGGGATAGGTTGAGGGAGAAGAAGACAAGAAAGGCTGTATGATGAAATGTGATGGACACGACATGCATAACGTGGAGAAGGAAAAAGGACAAGACAAAGAATATCTTGCTGGTATGAAGACGTGCCTGGATAAATACGCTCCATTGGAGAAAGCACTTGCCGCGGATGCCCCTGAGTCGGAGGTTAAAGAAGCTTTGATGGGTCAATTTCGAGCTGCTGCCAAAGTGACGGTAATTGAAAGCCTCTCGTACGTCTATTTTCCAAAAATTTCTGATCTTTTGATTTTTTATGATCTTACAGTGCTTCCTGGCTTGCAAAGCCAAGATTGAGAAAGTCGTAAGTGGATAAGTTTCATAGTTTTTGTTGATACTTTTTTGAGAATTTAAATGAGTTGGGAATATAATTTTTATTTCGTATAGATAAATGCGGATGAAAGTTATTCCCAGGAAGGTGCTGATGCCATGGCTGGGAGAGTCTATCCCACGACGGAATTGCAGGATAAAATTAAGGCAGGGTGGAAAAAATGTGTTGAAGGTATGGATAATGCAAATTTTTTAATTCATTAAAAAATTAGTCCATCCGTTTTGATTTTGATGGGATTGTGAGTATTTGAATGGTTGGATTTGTAGGGAAAACCTTCTCCATGGACAATAAGTGTGAGTCGTATAAAGAACCGATGGTTTGTATGAAGAATGTTCATTTTGACGTGAGTTTATATAGCAATATTAATAATACACATTTTCAGATTTATAGTGTCTGACAAAATTTCCATTCATGTATTTCCAAGGTCTGCAAAGTTGATGAAAAATTCCGTAAAGAAATGGAAATGTAAAGAGGGTGACTTTATTTTGATTTCTAAACGGTTATACTAACAAACCTGGATGGATGACGAATACATTAGAAATTTCTAACATTTAATCTGTTAAATATTATAAGAAGAATTTGGTTAAAGTCTGTGTTAATACATCAACTCCCAACTTTTCCTGACCAATTCGTTGGGGATTTAAAATAATTTGGAAATTAAAAGTGCTTTGGTACACAAAATAATTTTAATTACGATTTTTCATAGTGTACAACTTTTATAAAATAGTACATCTAAAAAGAGTACACAATTTTTTGGAAATTTACGAACTCTTTCAATTACAAACTTTTTTTGGAATACCGTTTTTGGAGTTTTGGACTGAATGCAATTGCTCTGTCCCTACAAATGCAGTAAACGAATGGAGTACAGCCTCAACTTGTAAACAGTATCGAATCATATAGCCTGAAGACAGTAATTGCAGTACTTGTTTATTGGAATTTTTTATTTAAATTAAATAACAATGGAAGAGTTCCTTGCATTAATCTCCTCGCATATTGTAAGGAAAGTGACGGCAGCAGTCTCGAAATCGTCCAAGTCATTATAAATCTGAGCTGAAAATCGGACCCACCACTGCCCACCATGCTTGTGGGGTGATGCATACACTGGGAATCGGTACAGGAGAGTATCGATCCAAAAGGCAGAAGTCAATTGGCTATCATCTGTATTTATTATGGGCAATCGAACGTCAACCATGTTTGCGATTTGGTCATCTTGCTGCAGGACTTCCGTACCGAATCGGGTAGCCAAATATTTGCCACCATCCACAGCAAGTTTGTGATTGTATGCTTGTATCGCAGCTTCACCTCCGAGCTGTCTTCTAAAGTCCAACGCTGCCGTCACCGTCATGTAAGGACTATAGTCCATCGTACCTAGTATCAAAGACATTAGAAACAATCCAAGTTAGTTGATCACATTAATTTAACAATCTTGTTGCGTATGCATTAGAAATCAACCTGTCCAGAAAAACTCTCCCTGGAAGTCGGAAGGCTGAGAATATCCAGAGTTGATATGTGCTGGATGAATTGTTCCTTGATGCTTCTTATCCACGAACATCATTGCACAGCCTCGTGCAGCATAAAGCCACTTGTGGCAATTAGTGATATAATAGTCCGGAGCTAGCTGTGCCAAATCAATAGGAATCTGACCAATCGCATGGGCTCCATCAATTAGAACAGTTATATTTCTTTGCTTGAGCATCGGAATGATCCTCTCGATCGGGACAATCATTCCAGGAACGGATGTAATGTGGTCAATCAATGCAAGCCGGATTGGCCTCTCAGGGTCAAAAGTTTCATCGAGAAATGCTTCAAGACGCTGGACGATTTCGTCATTCGTCATAGGATAGGTCAAATTGAACTGGACTGAGGTGACAGCTCCTTTGCTATAGTCGCACACGTACTTGATGAGACTTCCCATGGAATTGTAGATTGTGCTAAAGTGGAGAATCCTCTCTCCGAATTCAAAGACCATGCTTCGGAGGATGGCATTCATTCCGCTGGTCGTGTTGGGGATTACGACTATGTCTTCTGCAGTGGCATTTACTAATTCAGCTAATTGAGTTCTGATTTTTACAACTTCAGTGGCTGCCTCTCGTCGCATCCAAAGATCGGGATTGGCTTCTGCACGGACTTGGAATTCATGAAGAGCTGTTCGTACTTGCTTAGGGTACGTTCCTGTGATATAAGTACCATAAGAAAAATGTACATTTAAAAATCAATTATTTAGTCAATTTAAGGTTTACAAAGGTTTATCCGCTTATCTTACCATAAGCTCCGTGATCAAGAAGTACGAATTTAGGATCCAGTAAAAACTCCTCTCGCATTGCTCGCCCAAACGGTGGCAGTTGACGAGACTGAGAATTTGGTGAATTTTTACCTGAAATTTATTAAATTGAGAATAAAAGACATCTGCTATGTTTTAATTTTATTGTAATTAGATAATTAAAGATTTTTGTTCACCAACCCTGACATTGTGAAATTGTTAATCCATCCAAGCTTAGTAATAAAATGATGGTAGTATTCACTAGAAACGAAAATTTTAGAGACGCCATGTCACTCCCAATTTAACAAGAATCTTTTTGCCCGACAGAACTAGTTCGTTCTAAGTTCTAAGCTAGATTGAAAGATTGAAACTCACAGGATGGCTGTCAACCAGTTAAACTTCAAATAAATAACTAAAATAACATGGTAATACTGTAAAACTTGAGTTTATTGTCAAATATAATCCTCGTTGTTATGAAACACGAACTTGAAGGAGATGAATCTCAATTTGAAGTCAATAATCGATAAATATTCAACTGATATTAAAATATAACTACCACACAGTTAAACCTGTGTACTTGAATTGTTTGAGGACATCGTACCATGCATGTCCTTGACATTGAGAAATGTGTTCTTATCAATCAATCAATGCCAGATCTTTAGAGGACCCACATATTGACATTGTATAGAGTTTATAACTTAATTTACTTAATCTTTGCCTACCAAGTTTTTAATTTAATCCCTATATCATTTGCGACATCATTAAATGTGCCACCAACCAGGGTACTAAAAATAGGTAGTCAGTCAGTGTTGTCTGTTGCAGTCGCATAATCAAATATTGTGACATCGTCTCTAAAATTATATTGAAACTATCGCATTTTTATTTTGTTTCTTTTTGTAAAGCTGGTTTTTCGTATTTAGAAGACAGAGACTTTTCCAACTAAACAAATAATAAATTTCTTGTTAACACTGTTTTCTGACTATTATCTGTATTATGATGCATAGTATGTAGTTCATGGTAGTAATTCCCTAAATAAATAAATGCTTCTGCAGCTACATAGGAGATCTTCTAAAAGGCTTGGTTGGATTCATAGCGTACTGACTGATGCATTAACTGGAATGAACGAATAATTTAATATTTATTTTATTTGAGCTTTTGCCAAAAGTCTAAATTTGGATGTCCATCATTTCGGATTCCGGCATTCCTCTAGTGTGGGTGGAAATCTTAAGATGAAGAAAGTTTCTTGACACCCCCTATCAATTCTTCAATACTCAAATCTCGCGAAGATCACTCCTTTTCCTTGCATCTACTCTCGCTATAGGATTATCTCTTGGTATATTATTAGTAGATTTTAATTGAAAAAATGGGAGACCTTAAGGGCGACATGAAGAAAGCAATGTCCGAAGCTTGCAAAAAGGAAGGACTACCTCCAATTATTGACAAAACCATCGGATCTATTTGGGATCAGTTCAAAAAGTCTCAGCCTCTTAAACTAGCAGAAAAAGGACTCGACGACGCCTGGAGTATGGTTTAAACAATATTCCGCACTGTTATTCCACTATTAATTCTGCATTCGTAATAAGGAATCGCATTTTAAATTTGACAGAGGATAAAGTCGACGTTTGGGAACATCGTAGCCGGAGTTTGGAGAAATATGGGGTCCACAAAAAAATTATTGATATCACAATGAAGAAATTAAAAGCCAAGTACGGAGAGCAGCCGACGGAGGCTCAGGCTAAGTTAATGGTGGGTTAGATCCTTAGATCAGTCAAACTAATTTTATCTGCATTGTGTTATTCAATAAATCTATTATTTACTAACTAAATCCTTATGGGACTCTTACTCGAATTTATTTTTGGAGTTTTGGACACAATATCATCAATTCATTAATCAATCACAGAGATATAATTAGGATAATTATCAAATAAACACTTCAGTCTTCATCACCATTTTAGATTCCACAATTAAATCAGAGACTGTCAAGATTTCCATTTCATTTACATTCAGCTAAAATCTTGGCATGAAAGGCAATATGATCAGGGATAAAAGTAGAGACAAAGAAGTAGGAATGATTAAATCCTGGCTGCATTCTCAAATTCAGCTTAACCTTATCCGAATTTTTAGAAGCTGCTTCTTTCAGGTTTCCTGGTAGTAAATGACTGTGAATAAACTCATCATCCTCTCCCTGAAATGAAAAAAAAAATATGTCAACTCCAGCTAAATTAACATAAAATAAAATTGGTATGAACCGAAACTAACTATCTGTTTAGATTCAATCCCGTATCTCGCCCGACTTACCTGATCAACAAGGATTTCCATTGGGGGTCCTTGATAGCCCTTAATCACTTCACAAGAATCGTACAAAGGCCACTTATCTGCATTTTCTTCTCCCAGGAAATTTTTAAATGCGGTTTCCTTCCCCCAAGCCGTTTGGGTTGGATTTGAAATCGGAGCAAAGGCGGATATGGATTTAAACAAATCTGGGTTCCGGAGTCCACAAACCATTGCCCCATGGCCTCCCATGCTAAATTCAAAATGTATATCCATTTTATTAACCCTTCTATCTGTAGGATGTAGGATCAGTAAGACACCAACCTGTGGCCGAAAATCCCGAATGTCCCAGTGACAGGGAAGTTGTCCTTGACGATTTTCACAAGCTCCTGAGTCACATACGAATACATCCTATAGTGTTTCGACCAAGGCTCTTTCAAAGCATCCAAGTAACACCCGGCCCCCTCTCCAAAGTCCCAGCTGTCCTTTTCTCCTGGCAAATTACATCCTCCTGAAAGTTCAAAAATTTGTTTGGTAAAGTACACCTTGTAAACGGTCCCATTAATCCTGTAAATGAATTGTGTCAACTTACTCGGGCTAGTGTCCGGGCCGATGACGATGAGACGGTGTTCGGAAGCATACTTCTGAAAAGCGGACTTCTGGATAAAGTTCTGCTCCGTACACGTGAGGCCAGAGAGAAAGAAAAGTGCGTGGAACTTTTCATCGTTTCCAGCGGACTGGGGCTCGTACATCGAGAAGTTCATCGAACAATTCAACTCAGAGCTCAAGTGCTTGTACACCTTCTGAACCCCATTGTAGCACTTGGCACTCGACACTAACTCCAGAGCCATTTTCATAAGACGGTTCAAAATTTTCGGATGAAATTGTTATATCAAATATTATAAGAGTGTACTTCAATAAACGACGATAGCCTCTAAGGATGTCACGAGGTCAGCTTATTGAAGTTGGAAATGTTAGAATCTGGGTATGGATCAAGCTTTGGAGTATTCCCTCTTCCCTCGAGACTAGTTCCAAGCTATTCAAGGATCAACACTACTCAATGTTAAAAATCCATCATGTTTTATTTTCTTTGAATACGTTTACAAGGATTTGCTAGGGTACAATTAAACCTAATTTGAATCATCAAGATTGTTAAATACCGTGTGTGTTAAATTTCACTAAAACGAATATCCATAAAGGTAATGGGCATAAGTTTTTATCCATAAAAAAAACTGACTGTAAATAGGACTCGACCAGTCAAGTCCAATCATACTCGTCTTAAAATTCCATTCTAATTTTGGGATGAATACAATATGGATAATTTTAGTTAGGGATATTTATGACTATGGATAATTTTAGTTAGGGATATTTATGATTATGAATAAAAACTTATGGCCATTATCTTTACGGATATTAATTTTAGGGCTCCTGTGAAACTATTTGCATTCATATTCATCATGCAATGTAATAATTCTTCCTTAGACAGTGTATGTTTTAATTAAATTGCAACGGATCTAAGGACAAATGAGGGTCCTTAAGTCATAGAAGTTCACAATCAAAAACTAATTGCTAGATCAGATAAACAAGTTTAGCCAGTAGTTTAAGCTATCATGGAATTACAATTAAAATTGAAAGAAGTCAAACATCTTTAGTAACGGTTTTATTCAGTAATTTTCAATCAATATTCCCATAGGGGCCCTAGATCATTCAGGGCGCTTTTCTTTCAAGTCCTTGACTTCTTCCTGACCCTCAATTTCCACATTGATATCGGTGGTTTCTTCCCTGAAACATAGCGGGTGGTTCAGGTAGAGTTCACGGGCATGATAGAATCCACAACCGTAGGAACAGATAGCAATGAGTATGATTAATAGAATTAGTGAGAGGAACGTTTCTTCGGGGCTGAGGTAAACGCTGGAATATTAAAACCAATAGAAGTTAAAATTTGATTAATGGAGACTAAATTAGAATTAAGATACGTTTTCATATACCCAGAGAAGTATCCACTTTGGCTAACTAACTGCATCTTTTGGTGTTGTAGACAAGGGCTTAATTAAGATGTATGTTTACAAGGAAATTGATTGAGAAACTGATGGAGAAAATCACGGAATTTGAGTTTCATGAAATTAAAGACAAAACTTAACGTCATGAACAATAAGAAGTAATTGTTTACAGTGTTAATCATAATGAAAAAAAAATGTGATCGTCTATTGTATTCTAGTCACGACCCCCATCGTCAGCAAGGGCAGAGCATGTTCAGCGAATTATTTGAAGACATTTTTTAAACCTTAAGTGTTAGTCTATGCAAAAACTGTGTTCACATAAGCCCTAACGAATAGGCTAAAAAGTGTATTACCATGAAACAAAGCACATTCTAAGGTCAAACTAACAATAAAAGTAAAATTATGTTTCTGAACAATCCCGATATTGGTCCATTAAACGGTTTCTGATGCCAAATATTTTTGGTGGTGCTTGAAATGGTCTTCAAAAACCGCTTCCAACAGGTCACTGGTATGACCGAAGCCTTTATGCATCCTTAAATTCACAGAAATCGCTCCATCTCCTTCCGAGTTATCTTTTGCTGCTTCAATTAAACGGGTAGGATGGCAAACAACATTAATTGCGTAGTCATCTGCTCCCTACAGTAGTAATAATATGCAGATGAGTACATTGACATGTTGAATACCCAAATTATCGCCAAACCCAGAACCAATGACATTTTCTTAAGATACTTAACGTGCTGACCTGATCGAGAAGAATCTCTCTGTAAGGACCAGAGTAACTCCGCACCAAAGCACACGAATCGTACAAGCTCCATTTATCCTTGTGCTCCTCTCCAAGTAATCTCTGGAAGATAAGGTACTGACCCCAAGCTAGAGGGTTGCATGCCGGGGCAAAGGTAGAGATTGACTTGAACACGTTTGGATTTCGAAGCCCACAAACCAACGCTCCATGACCTCCCATACTATTTAGAATTTAAACACTTAAATTAAAATTTTCATAATTCATCCTCTACAAGGTACCTGTGCCTTTGAAGGGGCTTGCTTACCTGTGGCCACAAATTCCGAACTTGCCATTCGCCGGGAAACGGTCAAGCACCAGATTGGGCAACTCTTTTGTGATGTAGGTGTACATTTGGAAATGTCGGGAGCAGGGTTCCTTCAGAGCATCAATATACCAAGGTTCCGAATACTTTACCTTACCACTCATGATCTCTGTAAACTGGACATCTGAATTGGATACAGTCATAAAACTAATTAAAATTACTATATAATATTAGTTAACTCATAGTTAACCCTTTGACCTAGCGACTCAACTTACCAGGCTTGATATCAGTTCCAACAACAATGAATCGGTACTGAGACGCATGCTTTTGGTAGCCGGTTGTGAGCAGAAAATTCTTCTCATTCGACCCGACACCGGGGAGGAAGAACAATACCGGGAACTTCTCATCCGGGTAATTAGCTTGAGGAACAAAGGCAGTGAAATTGATCGAGCTAGCCAGTACCGGGCTTGTGTATTTGTAATGTCTTTCCATTCCGTTGGCGATCCATTTTTCTGAATTGACTGTCAAATCCCAAGATGTAATGTCTTCAGTCACCTTTGGTAAAGTATTGTTAGGAGCCATGATGGAACAGTGGGAGTTCGGGCTTACAAATGTAAAGCAAGGAGGAGAACAAATTTCAAACTGGGTCGGTTGAGGAAAAGGCGATACACTTTATATGATTAATTTAATACGGAAAAGTAATGTGATGATTTTATATTAATGATGATTATGTCATTTTTATGTCCAAAAGCTTACAAGAGGATAATTTTGAGACTCTAGTACAATTCTTGACTTTGAAACCTACTGAGATTCAAAATTATTCCCGAACCTATTTACACAAGTATCATCTTGAGAACAATTGCCAATTTACGCCAAGTTAAATAAGTAACCGTGCCGATTTCTCTGTAATTACAATTGCTTGGACGATCTCCTTTATTTAAGATAAATATTAGAGACGATTGTCTAGTAGAGACAGATGCATACGTTCTCATCATTTCATCCAACAAAGCTTAGCAATAAAGTGTTAAAAAAATTCATGGGAATTAAAAAACTTGAATTCTCCAATCTCAGTTTTTCACAATTATAATGGTAGTTAGTAACCCAGCTTTTGATTGCGTTCCTTATTGTCGATTGTAGGCATTGTAGCTTTTTACACACGCATACTTAAACTTTAGGATTATAATAATGAGATGTCAATAAGGAACAGGACAAAAGCAATTTTCTTTAATAGGAGAAAATATAAATCTTGACTCATTTTTAGCCCGAGCCAGGGCTTATGTGATCACTGTGTCCGTCTGTCTGTGAACACGATAACTCTCTTCAAATCCAC